>OVAN01008126.1:0-18623 GCA_900406275.1 Anastatica hierochuntica | reverse complement strand
ACGGCCCGGAAGGGCCCAAACCACGATAACGGTCCATTTACGATTTTCGGGTGAGAACCGGCCCATTTTCAATGACGGTTCATTAGGGTTTTCTCGAAAATTTCAAGTTTGGGAAGATAAGGAAAAGATCTCGAAAAGATTTGGAAAAATCAGGGAAAAGGAAATATTCGCGCGAAAAGATATGCACGAATCGGGACGGAAAAGGAAATCGAGCCAGCCCACGAGGAGCTATATAAAGGACGCGAAGTCAGAGAGACACATACATTCATTCATTCACAGAGCTTTTCGTCACCACAAAACACTTAGAAAAACTAGGGTTCTTGTTTCGTTTTTCGTTAGTGAGCTGCGTCTCAACTAGGTTACGAGTCTGCGTCGTAGTTCTAGGTAATCGTCACCAACAGATCTCGCGGCCACGGCTTAACACCAGTTGTGCATGCTCCGATCATGAAATTCGAATAAGATCCATTAACTTCTTTGTTAAATGTGTCTGTCGATTCGTTTTCCCTTTACGCTTTTCGCATACTTTAGATCCGTTCTCGTTCTCACTTTGTTTTACGAATCTTGTTATGTTTTCACCGTTAATTTCATATCACTCGCAATCTGTTTCATTGTTAACTTGTCTCGTTTCGTAATTCGAATATCGTTAACCTAAATCTCGCATACTGCTCGTTCATACGTTTTACTCACGCTGTCTTGTTTGATCTTATCTCGCAGATAAATTTCATATTTCTTATTAACTAATTCGCTACCTCGCTATCTTGATCTGTTGATCTTTGGCCACAGAATCCGTGAACCACATATCATTGACAGTGAGAATTTTGGTTCCCACACAGTTCGGTCTTCATGGCTGGTCGGTTGAACCAAGGCTAACCAATATCCGGACTTAACTGAAAAGACACCATCCCGAGTGTGACTCCATATATGCTTATCAGCTGAGGGTAGAGTTGGTAGGTAAAGCTTCCATATGAGAAAATGATCTTCCAGGTGTATGTAATGATTTAAAGCATTGTCATCCTAATGACGTCGACGTGAAACAATTAAGACACGGATCGGAGTGGTCGGATCAATAGATGGCATTAATCTTGTTGTGCATGGTGGTGGTGTTGGGAGCCAGTTTTCATCTCCCAAACGCATGGTTGCTCCATCAACAATTAATTTGTGGATACCTTTACGAAGAAGTTGACAACCGAAAAGGAGAGAACGCCAACCGAAAGACGAACCATTGCGCGCAGCCGCGTCAAGAATGTCACCATTCTTGAAGTAGCGGTGTTTAAGGACTTTGAATATTAAACTATTCGACCGTTGCATTAGCTTCCACATTTGATTTGTTAGCAAAGCCTGGTTGAAATCCTGTAAATCTATAAAACCCAACCCTTCACAAAATTTCGGCGTTGTCATTTTACCTCATGACATCCAAGACATTTTGCGCTTTTCTTGAGTAGAACTCCACCAAAACCGGGTTAGGATACTATTGAGTTCATCACAAACTTCTCCAGGCAGCTTAAAGTAATTCATAGAATAAATAGGCATAGCCAAAGCTACACTTTTAATCAGAACTTCCTTGCCTGCAATCGATAGAAATATGTTCTGCCATCCATTAACTCTCTTAGAGACTATTTCTTTGATATACCGGAACATGTCTGTCTTCTTTCTCCCAAATTGTTCTGACAAACCAAGATACTTACCTCCTCCTCCTACATACGGTATTTACAGTATCTGTTTGATAGTTTGTTGTGTGTGTTCGAAGACCTTGGATCCAAAAGTGATCGACGATTTTTCAAAACTTATCACTTGACCCGATACATCTTCATATTGTTTGAAGATAGCAGCCAACGTACGACTATTCCTCACATACGCCTTAAGAAAAAATAAAGAATCGTCCACAAACAAAAGATGCGTTAACACATGACCACCTCGGCTCAATCGTATCCCCTGCAGGCTGCCTTCCGCTTCCGCCTTACGTAAGAGGGAAGTTAAAACATCCGAACATAGAATGAATAAATAAAGAGACAATGGATCACCTTGGCGTAGCCCTCGTTCTGCTTGAAAAGATCCATAAGGACTCCCATTAACCAAGACAGAAAAAGAAACAGTATGAACACAAGTCATAATCCAGTTTATCCATCGATCGCTAAAGCCTTTACGACGCATGACATCATCTAGGAACGGCCACTCAAGACGATCGTAGGCTTTACTAATATCAGTTTTCACCACCATATATTCAGTAGTAAATGGCTTTCGTGATTACAAAGAAGGGAAAACCTCATGAGCCAATATAACATTGTCTGTAATAAACCACTCAGGTATAAACGCCGCTTGGTTTTCAGCCACAATCGGTAGAAGTATCCACTTCATCCGTTCAACTAGTATCTTTGATATAACTTTGTGGATAACAGTACAAAGACTAATTGGTCGGAAATCTTTCATTGTCTGTGGTTGATTCTATTTAGGAATAAGAAAAATATTGGTATGATTCAGTTATGGTTGAAAGGATCCGATGGAGAAGAAAGCTTGTATCTCCTTAATAATATCTGTCCCGACCACCTTCCATGCATCTTTATAAAAAGCAGCAGTGAAGCCATCCGATCCTGGGGCTTTAAAAGAGCCAATTGACTGTAGAGCATTATATATTTTAGCCTCTGTTAGCAACTCATCATTCATTTGTCATGTCACTACCGGTTCAACATGTTGCAATATATCTTCCGTCAGATTAGGTTTGAAGCTTTTAAACAGATCCTTGAAATATCACTCAGCTTCATTAGCTATCTCATCATTACCACTAAGATTGTGTCCAACATCATCGTGGAGAGTTAGAATCTTGTTCTTGGTTATTCGATTATTAGTTGCAGCGTGAAAGTACTGCATATTTTGATCTCCATATCGTAGCCATTTCGTCCGACTATTTTGATACCAATATATCTCCTCAGCTCTGTATGCTTGATTAAGTTCATGTTTTAAAGCTTTGATTTCTTCGAAAGGGATGATTGGTTGAGTATAAGCTGCATCGATTCGAGACCTGAGATCAGCGATAAGTTTTTTTGAATTCATGTTCTTCAGGCTTCTCCATTTTGATATCTCCCTACGACACTGGCCAATCCGTGATGAAACAAAAGGACAACCCCTTACAGACGTATTCCAGCCTTTAGCTACAACTTCCTTGAAGTCAGTTTCCTGACAACACCTATAATCAAATCGAAAAGGCTTACTTCGAGCTTCAGTGTTGCTTTTCATCTTAGTTATTACTAGTCGATGATCTGATTCGACAATATCCATAAATTCGATCCCTGCTGCAGGAAACAGAGCCTTCCACTGTTTATTAGCCATAACTATATCAATACAGCTCTCTACCGTATGATCTCTTCTCTTGCCAACCCAAGAAAACCGGTTGTCGGTATAAGGAAGATCAGAAACATTACACACTTTAACAATTTATTGGAAGTCTACTAAACTTCATGCTTCTCGTGGTCTGCCTCCAACTTTCTCAGAAGAATTAAGATCTCATTAAAGTCACCACATAAAATCCACGGCTCATGCCTTTGTATAGCAATTCGTTGGAGTTGTTCCCAGAAAATATGTCATAATTGCCGATATGGGTTACCATAGATGAAAGAGCTGTAAAAAGAAATACCATCTTTATTGATCTTATAATCAAACATATGTTTAGTAGAGGAAATAAAAGATACAGAAACTAAGGAATTCCATAACAACGCGATTCCACCACCAGTTCTAACAGAAGAAACACATCTTACATTACTAAAACCTAACTGAGCAGCGATGTCCCTGACTATATCGTCTTGGTTCTTCGTCTCAACAGAAAGAGTATGTTCGGAGCGAAGATCTTCTTCAACTCCTTGAGGCGTCGAACTACCAGAGACCCTTTCACACCCCGACAATTCCAAAACATCGTATTCATTCCTGCTCTGGTGCCTTCTGGTGCACCGAACTGTCTCTGTCATGTGGATGAAGCTCTCCCCCATCATTGGTAACTCCAAATGTACCTGCTCCATCATTAGTGTTGTACTAGTGGCGGACCTCCTTTGCTTCCGCGTGTGTCCGCTTGCAACGAGTCATTCTTTCCTGAAAGTCTTCCCCCAACAGCAAATGCTTCATGTCCCAGTAACCGGAAGATGGTCCTGCATCAATATCCTGTGCCTTTTGCTTCTTACTAGAGTATGATGGCTCCTTTGCATTCTCCCCACTCGGTTGCTTGGAATCAATCGGAAGGACATCAAGTTGTTCTGGCTGATTTGGTAACTCTGGAGGAGGTTCATCATGTTCATCATCATCGTCATCGCTGGGTGGCGGAGGCGGTGGTCCTTGGCTGGTCAAATATTCTAAAGTATCATGGGAGAGTAACCCACAAATACCACAAAAATTGCGCAACTTTTCATAGTAGAGCCTCAAAACAGCCGCCTCTTCATCGAATTGGAACACTTTCTGAAACCGTAAGGGTTCATCCACCTTCCAGGCCAAACGGATCCGGACATAATTTGCCAATTGTGCTCCATCACCATTGAAGTTTGTCTCCATGAATTTTCCTAATTCCCAGCCAATGAAATCCACCATCTGTAAGGTCAAAAACTATAGTGGAATCTCGCGCACCTGGACCAGAAGGTTATTTGCTTGAGATCGTCATCAGAATGGAGATTAGTCCATTTCACCATCACACACATCCAATCGTTGAATGACCACATGCCCCTTCGTAGGACAGACAACATCGACTCCTCATATTGAAAGACTAATTGTATCTTGCGCCCTTCCAAGATACGCCCAGTGACCTCTCCGTTCACGCCCCATATCTTGGGTAAGGCATTCAACATAGCCAGCAGTGGTTGTTTGCTCGGATTCACCGACTTCACAATAAGGCAAAAGCGATTATGGGCCGACGCTTCCTCCACTAGTCTCGTCGGAACCCTAATCACTAGATACGCAAGCCCAAGGGAGATGTTTTGCATTTGATTTCGTAAATGATCCGACATCGTTAAGAAATAGATCGCAACTCTTTCAAATCGATCTTTGTGAAAATTGTTCACTTCATCGCTGGCGTTAAATAGACCATCAGATTTAGCAGTTGAAAGAGGGGAAACCGTTGATCCGTAATCTTCGCCAGAAGAAACCGTCGGTAACCGGCCTAGACAAATCTCCAAAGAGATTAAACCGTTGACGATGATAAGAACCCATCGCCAAATAAATCGCATCTCTCTCATGTTAATTCTTTTTTTATTTACCCAAAAATTATTAATATCTCAACGTGATTTATACCCTAAATCCCCCTCTCCCGCCAAAAGATCCGTAAACCCGAAAAGTAATAATCGAGCCCCGGCTGGATATCCGAATGTCCACGTCAATAGTGTATTTTTACGGATTTTAGGAGTCAAACCAGACCGGCCGGTTAACACAGGTCTAACCACTAACCACAACCCGATTTGAATAACCGGAAGGCAAAGCAAAGTTTGCGAATTGAACGAAAACAGTTATTTGCCGGAGAACCTATCGAGTTATACGGAACAGGCGCCGCCGGGAAGGTGATAAAGTTTACATTTTTGCCCGTCCCGTCGATCACAAGATTTGCTCCTCCTCTCTTCTTCCTCTTTGTTAACGACTCCAATTTTTGTTCTGGGTTTTAGGGATTTTGCCATACTTTTATCTCTTTGCCCATCGTCTCCACTCTCTCCCATGGCCTCTGTCGTGCTTCTCCGGTCTCTCCGCCGCCGTGAACTTCGCGCAGATTCCATCTCTGCCTATCCATTTGTATGAGTTTCTCCTTTTATCTCGTGATTGTCTTGTTAGCTTAAAGTTACGGACCTTTTCAGATTACTGTAATTTCGCCTTTTTCATTTTTGCAGAGTTCTGGTAGTGCCGGCGGGAGGAAGACGGAGCTCCGATTACATGGAGTTAAAGATATCATCGCCGTTGCGTCCGGTAAAGGCGGAGTTGGAAAGTCTTCTACAGCTGGTACATCAGATCTTTGGGTGTGAGATTGAAATGTTGTGTGTTCTCAAATGCATACAATGTGAAAAGAATCTGTGATTTTTGGTTGATGTAGTTAACTTATCTGTTGCATTGGCCAACAAATGTGGATTGAAGATTGGATTACTTGATGCCGATGTGTACGGACCATCGGTTCCAATCATGATGAATATCAGTCAAAAGCCTCAAGTGAATCAAGGTAGGTAGATAGATAGATATGTAGATCTTCTTGCATTTGGGATTAGGCGTTTTGATTATGCATTTACATCTTTAACGCGTTTCCTATAATCTGTATTTGAAGATATGAAGATGATTCCAGTCGAGAACTATGGAGTTAAATGCATGTCAATGGGACTCCTTGTAGAAAAAGATGCACCGATTGTGTGGAGAGGTCCTATGGTGTGTTTCCTTTTACATCATTTATAGAGATTAAAACAATAACAAAAATCTGATCATTTTGTTTAGTACTCGAGCTTACGGTAGTGTGACAGGTAATGAGTGCTCTTGCTAAGATGACAAGAGGAGTTGACTGGGGAAATCTCGATATTCTCGTTGTTGATATGCCCCCTGGAACCGGTGATGCTCAAATTACTATCTCCCAAAATCTTAAACTCTCAGGTTTGTGTGTGTAAATATGCATATCGAGTTTGTGTTAGATTAGACGAACAGTGATAGTTAGCAGAGTGCACCCATATTTTCCAGGTGCAGTAATTGTATCAACTCCACAAGATGTTGCCCTTGCTGATGCTAATCGAGGTGTCTCCATGTTCGATAAAGTTAGAGTACCTGTACGATCATCGAACCCATTACTAGATTTGTGTACTTGGAAACACATATTTCGTCTTTAGCCTGCTTAACCTTTCTGCATCTTTATGCTAGATTTTGGGTCTTGTGGAGAACATGAGTTGCTTCGTTTGTCCCCACTGTAGTGAAGCTTCTTTCATTTTTGGGAAAGAAGGAGCACGCCAGATGGCTACAAAGAAGGGTTTGAAGCTCATCGGTGAGGTAAATCATCTAAACCAAAACCAATGTTTTTTCTTTTTAGTCTAGTCGATTCTCTCCGTGGCAGTGCAAGGTAAAAGATATTACTTGTCGTTTTTTATAGATTCCACTGGAAATGAAAATCAGGGAAGGTTCTGATGAAGGTGTTCCTGTGGTTGTCTCTTCACCTGGTTCTGTAGTATCAAAAGCTTATGAAGATCTAGCTCGAAATGTGGTGAATAGACTCGAGGAGCTACGAGATAATCCAGAGAATGAGGTACAGATGAAGCTTAACATTCCACCATCTAGCCACTCATCATAGACCAAGCCATGAGAACATGAGGCATATAACCCAAGTGTGTGTTGCTGCTTGACCTAGTATATTACCAGACATAATGTCTGTGTTTGCGGTGAAGACAAGAGAAAAACGTAATTGCCTAGGGCAAAAGCAATAGAGATACGCTCTTTATAAACCATGTGATTATGAATCAGCAGAAGATGATGAATCTAAATAAGACGTATCTTTTTTGACAAAAAGAACATTCAATGTTATCAATGCTATGAGTAAGACATGTTGAGATCACATCACCATGGAAGATGAGATTCACCAAATTATGTCTTCATTGTCTTCTTCTTCTTCATCTTGATCATCAAATTCAGGATCCGCATCGCCATAGAATTCCTCAACTCCTCCATAAGCATCTTCATTAATGTAATCCTCATTCCAGTCTGGTTCTTCTTCTTCAGAACCCTGAGGTTTCAAAAGGCATTCCTCGCTGCTTTGCTGTGAAGATTTCATTTCGTCACCAACATTGACTGGTTTCTCGAACTTGGCCCTCTTTCGAGAGCTTTCCTACAAAGATGCAAACAGACATAAGAGACTGGCCAAAGAAACAAGACGTCTATTCTATCACCACAAAACTGCACTCTCCTCAACTTTGGATTCTACATAAAAGATAATTTACAGATGGAATGCGGCTTAATTTGCAGAGTGGCAGTAAAAGAACGGGTAAGCTTACATCATCAAATAGCTTATCCAAGACATCGTAATTGATTTGTGGACTTGGTCTCTGCATGGAATACGATATGATGACACAATAAAAATAAGAAAGATTCAAAAAAATCCAAAAGAAAGAAGCGCAGATATATATAACGAGAAACAATCTAGACATTGCTTCATAGAGCGAGCTGAAGGAGTCATATCACTGACCTTTTTATCTTCAATTTCTGCATTGCTTTCGGTTCTGGTTGCTGAAGTTTTCTTACTAGGAGCAATTTTATTAACAGGCTCTTTCTTTTTCACTGTGGCTGATTTCCTCTGCTTTCCCTGTTAATAGATAGAATATAAAAGATCATTAACAAGAACTTCAATGTTCAGTTAGCCAAAACTAAGAAGATTGAAGACAGGTAAAGAGAAAAAAACCTTTTGGTAGTCGGGGTTCATCATTTCCCAGGCTATCTTCTTCAGAAGGAAATTTTTATCATTATTTAGATAACCAGCAACCTGAAGAGCAGAAATAATCATCAGAATCCGACCATTGGTTTGTTCAAGGAAAAAAAAATCAAACATTACAGAGAAAAGAACAGGAAAAAAGGAAGACAAACACAAGAAAACAGTTTCTGACTAGATGATATGGTCAGAATTTAGTGAAGCTAATGCATGATGGACTTACATACATGTTAAATATAGCTGGTTTTCGCCACAATCCAGGAACAAGGTTTACAGGGACTAAAACCATAGATGGAATTCAAATCAGAACTTTACAAACAAATTATATTCTCCTTATCAAGGGTGGGTAGAGAAATGTTATGATTCGAATACATGAGTGGAAATTTGCAGGGAGCTACAACGGTAAACATCAATCAAACAGTAAGATAAGACATAATCTTTTTTACCTCAGCATCACTGATATCAGATAAGTCCTCTGCAAGCTCACCATCAGACTGTTGACAAGGAAAAACTCCTGAAGTACCAAACCACATCAATGTATAAGTAGCTACCAAAAAATAACAATGCATACTCCATTTACGTAAACGTAAATATCCATTGAAAGTCTTTGCTTTTCTTGTTTACCTCTTCTGCCACATACTTCGAGGTTTCTAGTAGCCAATGGTGTAGATCCCAGAGCTTGACCAGTAATTTCCACAGGTGTAGTAGTGTGTTTTGAGGATAAATTTGCTGATTTCTCCACCTGCAAAACGAAATATCAACGATTAGAAAACACTCAAAATGACGGTTTCGTGCAAGGATACAGATTTATGCTGTGTGTGTTTTCCCATACAATCAATCAATCAATCATCGAATTAGGAAGTATCCATATCACAATGTAATCAAACATGTTTAAAGAAAACACAGATGTTCAAACTTTGAATCCACTCTTCTTTCATAGTAATCAAGATCAACACAGAGCCCAAATATGTTTAAAGAAAAAGTTTGAACAATTTCAGATATAATTCATGGAGATAAGTGACTATAACAAAATAATCCCAAAAAGAAACAGATGTTCGAACTTTGAATCACTCGTATGCTATTTAGTAATCAAAGATCTCAAAATTGAATCCACAAATCAGATCAAACTCTGAAGAAGGAGGAGATTTTTACCATTCTTCACAAAACCCAATGAGGTAAGCAAAAGATTGATCAATCGACGGTGAGAATTAGGGTTTTAAAAAATTATCAGAGAAACCTATAAAACGCCGGCGAGAGATCAACCGACATCGGAGAAAGATACTATAATTTATGTTTGTATTGATTTTTCTTTAATTTATTTTAAGTGTTTTTCTTGATGTGACACGTGTCCAATAAAATTGGTTATATATGAATATTTATGTTTTCGCCCCTCTTCTTGTCAAAACTTTTCGATTTTCCACCAAAAGAAAGGGAGCGTAGTAGTGTGAGTCACTAGAGTACTCTCTCCATCTTCTTCTTCCTCTTCGTTCGTTCGTTCGTTAGTTCGTTCCTCGCTGCTCTTTCTAGGGTTTCGTTTTAGGCGTTTCTTTTTTCTGCATGATTGCTTCTGTTTCTAGGTTAAAGTTTCGATCTTTTTCTTCTTATTCATCCGAAAATTGAGGTTTCGTTGTCGTTTTTCTTCTTCTTAGACTCTCTGGGTTTAGCCTCGCAATTTTCATTTTGCTCTAGATAAATGGGTTCGTCTTCGTCTTCGTTCTCATGGGTTTTGTTTGACTTTCCTAAATGTAACCTTCTTTTTCCTTTCCGGCTCGTAGCGATTTGCAATCTTGACCCTTTGATTAGGAAAAAATCCCATCTTGATTTCGATGATTTATGACCTCTGAATCATTCTTTGAGTTCGTCTCTCTGTTTCTTTTGAAAACCTTATAATGAGTGCTTCCGTTGATGAGTTTTCATTTGGTTTCTCATCATACTGTTCATCACAATTTACCCTTGTTCAGAATCCGTGTGAACAGTCTCTTTACATACTCGCCTTCCTCTCTGCTTCTGCTTACCAACGGATACAATGTTGCTTGCCAATGAGGTTATCCCTTGGTATTTTTCAAGAGATGTAATAGAAAATAACTCACCATCAAGACTAGATGGTATCGATTTGGAGCAAGAAACTCTCCTACGCAAGTCATACTGCACATTCTTGAACGATCTCGGTTTGAAACTGGAAGTGTAAGTTTCTTTTTTCTCTGTCCTGCCTCTGTTCTGCTGATTCAGTGATCTTCAAGCTAGTCAATTGGAGGAGTTGATACGCTACGTTAGTTTGATTTTGCATTGGTTTTATACACGTAAGAGAAAATAAGAGACCGAAAACTGCTAATGACACATAAGTCTGAATTTAAGCTGCTTTTGGTTTTTGATTCCTTCGATGAATGTGGCTGATATTCCTCTCTCAACGCAGTGACCAGATAACGATAGCCACTGCGATGGTACTCTGTCACAGATTCTTCCTTCGTCAGTCACACACAAAGAATGACAGATGGGTGGGTTTAGTTTTGCATGTTCCTTAATTCGCGACAGTTCCAAACTGCTTGTGTGATATTTTACTGGTTAGTGATATTAATTATGTTTTCTCTCCAGACAATTGCAACAGCCTGCATGTTCCTTGCCGAGAAGGTAAAGGGAGGAACTCCACTGGACTTGGAACACGTTATTGTTGTCTCTAATGAGATACGACTTAACAAGGCTATTGCGGCTGATCAGAGACAGGTTTTCTTTATACCTATCATACAACCCTTCTTGTTCATTTCAACTTCGTTCTTTACTTTAATAGGTTTGCAAATAGATCCGATTTTCGTTTCTTTTGCTTATAAATGTTTATTTCATTTTTGCAGAAAGTATATGAACAACAGAAAGAGAGTATATTAACTGGAGAGAAGCTTGTCCTTTCTACATTGGACTTTGATCTCAGTGTTGATCTTCCTTATGATCCGCTTACTGTAGCAATGGAAAAATATATCGTTGAGAAGGCTACCAGGGCCCAGTTTACTCAAATTGCATGGAGCTATGTCAACGATAGGTATGCTTAAAATTGTCCTTCGTAACCTCTGAGAATTTTGATGGTACTGTATAGGCCTTGCATTTTTCCTTCTTCATACAGACACAAGTCATTTGCAGTTACCAGACGACTCTCTGCCTACAGTATCAGCCTTGTCACATAGCAGCAGGTGCTTTTTTCCTCGCTGCCAAGTACCGAAAAATGGACTTGGAATCATATGGAGAGAGCTGGTTTCAATATTTTCATATCACGCCTAGTCAACTAGACGGTATGTGTTATTTTTTTTCTTATAAATAAGTAACTTCGATTGATGGCTCTAGATCTTGCTGCGGTTTATTTATCATTTTTTTAATTATTATTCAGATATCTGTGTCCAAATGCGTGAGTTTTATCATAATAAAAAGCCTATTCCTGCATCTAAAGGAAGCATAGGCGAAACGAGCGATAGTGGAAGAGAAGTGAAAGATGTGGAACTGCCAGAAAAAAAGGAATCATTAGATGGCAATCAAAACGTTGACCCGTCAAAGGTTATCCCTCAGTATTTTTCAAGAGATGAAATAGAAAATATCTCACCATCAAGACTAGATGGTATCGATCTGAAGAAAGAAACTCGCCTACGGATGTCATACTGTACATTCTTGAAAAATCTCGGTTTGAAACTGAAAGTGTAAGTTTCTTTTTTCTTTCTTGCATCTGTTCTGCTTCTTCAGTCATCTTGAAGCTAGTTTAGTTTCTATATTGGGGGTAGGGTTTTCGTAGATTCGTTATCTTTAGTTCGGAACATGTGTCCTTCTGACATCTAGGTTAGTTTGATTTAGCATTGGTTTTATTCACAAAAAGAGGAAATTGCTCTGAGTGAAACTGCTAATTACATACATTAGTTCAATCTGTATTTAAGCTGCTTTTGGTTTTTGGTTGCTTCAACGAATGTGGCTGATATTAATCTCTCAACGCAGTGACCGGATAATTTTTGCCACTGCGACGGTACTCTGTCACAGATTCTTCCATCGTCAATCACACGCAAAGAATGACAGATGGGTGAGTTTAGTTGGACGTGAGCAAAATGGTTGCTACATGAAATATATGCTCTTAGTCTTAGTAGCTCTGAGTGAAACTGTGAGTCGATTAGCATATTAGGCGCCCCTATTTCAAAACATCAAGGTTCCTCTATCTCTGTGTCGTTGTTTTGAGTCTTGACTAGTTCTGTACAGAGTGTACTACTTGATCGATAAGATGAGTCTTCCTGATTTTCTTCAAAGAGAACTCATCTGTGAAAGCTGTCTGAATTTTGATTTGAATAAAAGTACATTGTTAATGTTTATTTGGTTGCTTTCCGTTGGTTTATTCTTCTAGATGAGAAAGAACAACTAGATTAGTTCTGATGCCTTGCCTGTTATGTTTTCACTCCAGACAATTGCAACAGTCTGCATGTTCATAGCTGCGAAGGCTGAGTCAACTAGAATGGATTTAAAACACGTTATTGTTGTCTCTAATGAGATAAAACAGAAGAAGGTTATTGCGGCTGATCAAAGACAGGTCCATTTCAACTTTGTTCTTTACTTTAATATATAGATTTGTGAATATGTTTTTTCCTCTCTTTTGCATATAATTGTTGTTCCACTTTTGCAGAAAGTATTTGATCAACAGAAAGAGAGTATATTAATTGGAGAGAAGCTTGTCCTTTCTACATTGGACTTTGATCTCCATGTTGATCTTCCTTATAGTCCTCTTATGAAAGCAATAAGAAAATATATTGTTGAAGAGGCTACCAGGGCCCAATTTACTCAAATTGCAGGGAGCTTTGTCAATGATAGGTATGCTTGAAATGGTCTTTTGAAACCTCCGAGAATTTTGATGGAGCTGTATAGGCATTGCGTATTTTTCTTTCTTGATAATGTCACAAGTCATTTGCAGTTGCTGGACAACACTATGCCTGCAGTATAAGCCTCGTCAGATAGCAGCAGGTGCTTTTTTCCTGGCTGCTAAGTACCTAAAAAGGGACTTGGAATCATGTGGAGAGAGCTTGTGTCAAGAGTTTGATATCACGCCTAGTCAACTAGAGGGTATATGTCTTATCTTTTTTTCTTCTTATATATTGGCGACGTTGATTAATGGCTATAGACCTTGTTGAGGTTCATTTAACATTTAATTATGATGATTATTATTCAGATATCCGTGTCCAAATGCTTGAGGTTTATGTGGAAAAGCCTATCCCTGCATCTAAAGGAAGAAAAGTCGAAGGAAGTAACAGTAGAAGCTCAAGGAGTTGAAAAGGAAGAGGAAGAAAGTGAAGCAGGAGATAATGGAGAAGACAGCTCTGTTGGTAATCCAGATGCTACTTGCAACTGCATCTAGATGAGCAATGATTTGTATTGGTGAAATAGTGGTTTAGATTTGTTAGGTTAGCCTTTTAAAACAAGGTATCTAGACAGGGTGAGTTCGGGGAAACAACTATTACTACGTTTCCTCCAACACAAGTTTAGTTTCTTAGAGTTTTTAGTTAGCCTTAAAAAAATTGTAAATATAAATACATTTTTTTTGATATACTCCAATTAGTACTATTGCATAAAGACCCCTTTTCCGCATGAACAACTCTCCAAGTCCTCTAAAATAATTACAATTTCATTTTCTTCTGTGCGTTACGTTGCGTGTAACATAAGAAATCATTCTCCGTTTATAATCATATATATATATGTACATTCACGAGGGTTCGCTCCCTCCTTATGAGTCCCTCTCTTGTTCAACCATTTTTTGTTTTAGGACATTTTTTCCAGAGGTTCTTCGCTTGTGGGTTTTGTTATGATCCACCGATTTGACTCTGATTTCAGTGATAATTCGTTTCTTTAGATGCAAGTAAACTGTCTTTTTTTGAAATAATGCGTCTTTGCGATTGGGTTTGAGAGGATATGTAGAGAAACAAAGATGATGGTAAGAAGTAATTTATCAAAAAAAAGAAACAGATGTTCGAAACCATAGTATCAAGGTCCCCCAAATTGAATAATCAAATCAAACTCTGAAGAAGAAGGAGGAGATTTTTACCATCCTTCACAAATCCAATGTGGTGGGTAAAAGATTGATTGATCGCCAGTGAATTAGGGTTTTAGATATATCAGAGAAACCTCTAAAACGCCGGCAAGAGACCACCCACATCGGAGAAGGATACTGTAATTTATATACCTATGGAGTATAGAAGTTTTCCTTTTTAAAATTTATTTTGAAATGTTTTCTGACACGTGTCCAAACATCATTGGTTATATAACTAGAACTTGGTCAAACTCTCAAGTATTTATGTTTGCGTCCTCTTATTATCCAAATCTTCGATTTTCCACCAAGAGAAAAAGAGTGTGTAGTGGTGGGTTTAGAAGCTACTCTCTCAATCTTCTTCCTCAATTCTCGTTCGTTCCTATTCCTCGCTGCTCTCTCTAGGGTTTCGTTTTAGGCGTTTCTTTTTCTTTTTCTGCATGATTGCATCTGTTTCTACGTTAAAGTATCGATCTTTTTCTTCTTATTCATCCGAAAATTGAGGTTTCGTCGTCGTAGACTCTCTGGGTTTTTCGCTAGACAAATGGGTTCTTCTTCTTCGTCGTTCTCATGGGTTTTGTTTGACTTTCTTTTTCCTCTCCGGTTCATGGCGATTTGCAATCTTGATCCTCTGATTAGAAAAAGATCCCATCTTGATTTCGATTATTTATGACATCTGAATCATTCTTTGAGTTCGTCTCTCTGTTTCTTTTGAAACCTTACAATGAGTGCTTCCGTTGATGAGTTTTCATTTGATTTCTCATCATACTGTTCATCACAATTTGTCCTTGTTCAGAACCCGTGTGAACATTCTCTTTACATACTCGCCCTCCTCTCTGCTTCTGCTTACCAACGGATACAATGTTGCCTGCCAATGAAGTTGCCCGTTGGTATTATTCAAGAGAAGAAATAGAAAATAACTCACCATCAAGACTAGATGGTATCGACTTGGAGCAAGAAACTCTCCTACGCAAGTCATACTGTTCATTCTTGAAAGATCTCGGTTTAAAACTGGAAGTGTAAGTTTCTTTTTCCTCTGTTCTACTAGTTTAGTTTCTATAGTAAACTAGAGTAGTTTGATCAATCAATCATTTGATACTTTAGGGGAGTTTGCTTTAGCATTTGTTTTCTACTCAAAAGAGAAATAGGAGAGCTAAAACTGCTAATGGCATACATAAGTTTGAATTTAAGGTGCTTTTCGTTTTTGGGTTTCTTCGATGAATGTGGCGTGACTGATATTCCTCTCTCAACGCAGTAACCAGGTAACGATAGTGACTGCTATGCTATTCTGTCACAGATTCTTCCTTCGTCAATCACACGCAAAGAATGATAGATTGGTGAGTTTAGTTGGACCTGAACAAAATGGTTGCTTATGAAATATATATGGTCTTTAGTCTTTGTAGTTCTTAGTGAAACTGTGAGTCTAGTAGTATTTTAAGCGTCTCTATTTCAAAACTTGATGGATCAGATGAGTCTTCCTGATTTTCTTCAAAGAGAACCCATCTGTGAAAGCTTTCTGAATTTTTGTTTGAATAAAAGTAAATTGTTAATGTTTTTTTTGGTTGCTTTCCGTTGGTTTATTCTTCTAGGTGAGAAAGAACAACTAGATTTTTTCTGATGCCTTTGCCTGTTATGTTTTCACTCCAGACAATTGCTACAGTCTGCATGTTCATTGCTTCGAAGGTTGAGTCAATTCCACTGGATTTAAAACACGTTATTGTTGTCTCTAATGAGATAAAAGACAAGAAGGTTATCGTGGCTGATCAGAGACAGGTTTTCTTTATACCTATGGAATTCGTACAACCCTCGTTCTCCATTTCCACTTGGTTCTGTGCTTTAATATGTTTGTGATTAGATCTGTTTTTTCTTTCTCTTGCAGGAAGTATTCGAAAAATATAAAGAGATTGTATTAAGTGGAGAGACGTTTGTTCTTTCTACTCTTAACTTTGATATCGACGTTGATCTTCCTTATGAACCACTCATCGAAGCAATAGAAAAATATATTGTTGACAAAGCTAGTCAGGCCCAATTTGCTCCAGTCGCACGGAGATTTCTCCGTGATTGGTATGGTTGAAATGGTCCTTCGAAATCTCTGAGAATATTGATGGTTGTGCCGTATAGACCTTGCGTTTTTCCTTTTTCATAGTCACAATTCATTTGCAGTTTTTGGACGACACTCTGCCTTCAGTATCAGGCTCGTCACATAGCAGCTGGTGCTTTTTACCTCGCTGCCATGGACCTAAAAATGGACTTGCGACCTTATGGAAGGGGCTGGTTTCAACATTTTGATATCACGCGTAGTCAACTAGATGGTATGACTTTGATTGATGGCTGTAGACCTTGCTGCTGCGGTTTATTTATTATATGTTTTTTGCAGATATATGTGGCCAAATGCATGATCTTTATCATGGGAAAAAGCCTATTCCAGAAACTAAAGGAAGCACTGGGGAAACGAGTAACAGTGGAGACGTAGTGCATCAAACTGTCCCCACGGATATGGCTTCCAAAGATAAATGTCCAAGCTCTGAAATTGAAGGAAGCTCATCGAATGTCAATTTAAGCCAGAGCGATGATCGATCATTGCAAGATAAGTCAAGACCTGAAGGAGTTGAAAAGGACAGCCCAGAGCGTGAAGGTGGAGATACTCGAGAAGACAGTAATGTTCGTGATCCAGCTGCTGAGACAAGTGATGATGCCGGGGTCAGCCGATTGGAGAAAAACTTGCAACCGCATCCAGAGGAGCAATGATGGGAAGGAAATGGTGGCGTTGAATATGGTGAAATACTGAAAATAGTGGTTTAAATTTTTAGGTGAGAGAAGCTTGGAAGAAGGGTTTTTGTGAATAGATAGGGTGAGTTTGGGGAAACAACTATTTGTTATGTTTCCTCCAAAAGCTATATGATTTTTGATTGGTAGATTCTTTGATTTGATTCACAGAGACAGGGAGGGGTTTGATTCTTACAGAACTAAATATAAATATTACAATATTCTTTTTCTTTTTACTCCGAAATTACCAATGAAATTAATTTGATTGCACTTGGATGAATGTTTTTTATGAACACTAGTCACTTACTAGTTTCTCTACCACTGTCTCTAGGGTTTTTAAGGTAACTTACATACTGGGATCATTCATCAACATCAGGTATCTGTACTCATCGATATGCAAAAGAATTTTATCAAAGTTTATTCTTTTTCGTTTGGGTGTTGTTAATCTGCAACAGCAAACCTGTTTCTGATTTGGTTTCCTATTCGTGCTTTATATACAAGTAATTTAATAAAGTATGCATCTTTTGAAATCCTGTGACGGTTTTGGTATCCGTAGAGAAACAAAGAAGATATCGAGTGAAAAACTCTCTCAACGAGGAAATGCAAAGTAATAAGGTTGAAACTAAAAGAGCAATGGATATGGCACATGAGAAACTTTGAGAGAATGATTACAATGGAGCGAAGAAATTTGTTAACAAGGCTCATAATATGTATCCAAAGCTTGATGGTTTGGAACAAATGTTGATGATGATCGATGTTTATATCTCAGCTGCATCGAATGGAGGAAAAGAAGAAGCTGATTGGTATGGTGTTCTCGGTGTAGATCCTCTGGCTAGCGATGAAACAATACAAGAAGCTAGCTCTTTTGCTTCATCCCGATAAAAATAAGTTTAATAGCGCGGAAGGCGCCTTTAAACTGGTTTTGGAAGCTTGGTCTCCGTTATCTGATAAGATTAAGAGAGTTGCTTATGATCAAAAGAGGAAAGTGAAAGAAGCAAAGACCGCGGGGACGCAAAAACCAACAAACCCACATAAGCCAGCTTCTTTTAGTGGGAATCAAAATGCTAGCGATGCTGGAAGTAACAAGCCACCGCCCTCGGATTCATCAAAACAGAGGAAATGCCCTTTTCGACAGTGTGCAATAGCTGCTTGACAAAATTCGAATATCTTGGTGAGGACACACTTTGTCCAACGTGTGCTATGACTTTCATTACAACCGATAAAAATCCTTTGGTAACTTGTGCGAGCAAATTGAAAGAGATTCAACTTCAACACTTGAGTGCCTTAAACAAAAATACACATGGAGCTTCTGATTCGGGTAGAAACTCATCGCCATTTGATAGTGCAGCTCAGAATCCTCCACCGCAAGTGCTCTAACTGTTGGAATTCGTAACGATTTATAAACAATTTATAAATATATTTACG
>OVAN01008125.1:0-18628 GCA_900406275.1 Anastatica hierochuntica | reverse complement strand
GGTTTAGTAGAAGTAGTTCATATAAATAGGCATACTTATCGAGTTGTGATGAGTGTGCGAATTAGGGGTTTTAGGTTTTGAGTTTAAGTTTTCTAAAACAAATAAACTGATCTTTGAGTTTTTGAGTAATCCGATTGTCTTGAATTCTTTAGATATCAGGTGATATAAGCAAATGGAAAAACATTTTAGGGTCAAGGTAGAAAGGATTAATACTACAGAATGTCGACATTCATTAAGTCATCATGTGTCCAACACCACAAATCAGTAAGTGTACATTTGAACTCTTTATATATTTAATACTTTACATTAGATAATGCGTTGACAGCACAACAACATAAAATAAAAATTAAAAGAACAAATATCTAATATCTTTGCTTCTACGTATCTACAAACAATGATTTTCTTTTTTTTATTGCATTACCTAATGGCTCCAAAGTTTACAGATATTAATAAAAATCTGAAGTGAAAGAAACTCTTCTAAGTTTCGTAAAACCTTTGTTAAATAAAATGCTGCCATTTTCCATGAATTATTGCCACAAATAACTCTCTTTGCTTGCCTTTTTTTTCTTGTGGTCACCAACTCTTTTTGTTTGTTAACAAATAACAATCTAACATATATAAACATACAATTGGTTGAACAAACTAACTCAATTACTGCAAAATATGCAAAAATCCAAAATCAATACCATAATTAAGCAACTAATATTATTCTGCATTGTGTGTTGGGGATAAATCATCCTTTGACTTAGAACAGAGAACCACATTTGAAGCAACTAGTGAGCAGCTTCCAAAAAAATCATACCAAGAATACGAGAAACTCGGTTAACTATACTAGAGGCAACATCAGCGATAAAAAAAATTATACTTTTATTCCTCTGAATATCTATGAAGGTTGCATTGAACGAGAATATAGAAAAACATTCCCTATACTCGAGATTTTCATTAATTGCACGAATCTACACGATATTTAGGGTAAATCTAAAGGATAGCCGCTTCTATTCATCGATAATTTACTATATATACGAGTCCACAAACCCTAATGTACATATACACAAACTGATAAGCATATACTTCATTGTATCCTTGTTTGTTCTTACTTCATCAATAAAGAGATTTTATTCTACACTCTTTTACCTTGCTTGAATCTCTGCTTTTCGTAAGGACACAAAAAGCCGACAACATTTTCCTTGTTTGTGGATATATTTTTGATTATACACACATTTAAATGTACAGTTATTATTTTCTAATTTATTTTGACAAATGTTCATTATATTAATTAATTGAAAACATTATATGTTTTTTTTTGATAATTAAAACATTATATGTTTAATATTGTAGATATATATATATATATACTTATTTTAATTTGTTTAGTTACTAATGAATTGGTTCTAATAAACTTTATGATAAGCTTTTTAGAGTGACTTTATTTTAATAGAGTAGATATATACATTTTTTTGTTGAATGTAGATATATAAATTTACGAATATCAGTTTTCCTTGTATAAACATTTTTTAATCATACAAAGCCAGAAAAAAATAATAAATGTATATAGATACATTCTTATATTATATATGAGTACTCAATGATTCGTAATTAGCTTGTTGATTAAGCTGCAACGTAACGTGGGCAAATGACAATAGCAAAGTTCATGTGACACAAAATTGGCGGCTGAACTAGATTTCATTTCATGCATTATGAGTTATCTTAACTTATGGCGGATATTCTTACACGTTTATTATTACTTCTCGTCTTTAACCATCACGTCTTTATTTAAGTACTTGAACATGTGTAACTTACGTCACAATTAATTAAATAAAATATATTCTAGGCGTACAAGAGCATTCAATTTGAATCAGAGATACATAATTTTGAGTCTCTGACCACTGAATTAAACGTAATGAAACAAGAACGATGTTAAATAATTATCAGAGATTGTTGTTTTCTACTTCAAAAATTTTCCTCAAACAAGTATGTCGCATGTCTGGTTCTCAGCTTTTATAATACCGAACTCATGCATCAAAAGTATAGAATCGCTTTGTGCTAACTTCTTGTGGTCTGGTGACATACTAAACCATCACAAAGCCAAGATCTCCTGGAATACCTTATGCTTACCGAAGCGTGAAGGAGGATTGGACCTGCGTGACTTGACTCTGTGGAATAAAAATCTTTGTCTTAAGTTGATTTGCCTGCTTTTTTCAAAAAGTGGCTCCTTGTGGATGGCATGGCACAAGCATCATCATCTGAAGCATAATAGCTTTTGGGAACTACGCGAATCCAACAAAGACTCATGGAGCTGGATCTCTATCTTGCGCCTAAGGAACATTGCCCAGAACTTCATCTTCTGTGAATTCGGTGACAGTAAAAAATGTAGCTTTTGGTTCGATAGCTGGACCCCTTTCGGCCCTCTTGTCAAGTTTATAGGTCCCCAAGGACCAAGACAACTAGGTGTTCCTCTATCAGCAACGGTTAGTGAAACTTGTTGTCAAGAGGGCCGGAACATCCCTTACCCAAGATCAGATCAGGCACTCCTCTTGCAGGTACATCTCACATCTATCCCCTCTCCTTCATCATCAAATAAGGAGGACATGTACTTTTGGACAGTCAAGGGGATTAGAATGAACCAATTCAGTGCTTCTAAAACCTGAGACGAAATTAGACCAAGGAGTTCAGAAAAGGAATGGTATGATTGCGTCTGGTTTAAAGGAGCCACGCCGCGAAATGCATTTTTGATGTACGTCACCACCTTGGATCGCCTACCAACAAGAACAAGATTGCTCTCCTGGGGATTAAACATTCAGCCACAATGCTGTCTTTGCTCTAGGTATGAAGAATCTAGAGATCACTTACTGCTCAGATGTGAGTTTGTGGAGGAGGTATGGTACATGATGCAAAACAGACTGCGAGTAAGGAATGTACTATTCATGAACTGGTACAACATGTGCTCTTGGATCAGAACTTCCTCTCCCACTGCTCCTATTACTCTGAGAAAGTTAGCAGCCCACTCGATTGTTTACCACACATGGAAGGAATGGAACAACAGATACCACAATCAGATGCCCTTACCCCCGTCGTTGCTCTTCAAGGAAATAGATAGGGAAGTGCGCAACTCTATCTCAGCAAGGACACACCGTCGTAAGTTTAAAAACCTGATGGCTCTTTGGCTTTACTGATCCCAGTGATCTTTTGTTGATCTCCCTGTTATGTATTTGTGTTTTCCCTGTTTTTTATATTTTTTTGGCAAGGAAGTACATGTATAGGTTACAAATCTGTAAAACCTAATCTTTCATTTCTTAAATGATATTTACATTCATATCAAAAAAAAAGTACGTTGCATGTCAATTTCAAATCAATCAATTGAACAAGCTTCGAGATAAGCAAGTTTTTAATATGTGGAGACGCATATTTAAAAGCTAGCACAAAAGCAATGCACCGTCTAACACTTATATATAGTCTACAAATCTCTAAAGTATGTACATCTCCGATTTAAGGACCAGTTGATGAATTTTAAAGCATCCTTGACGGTTTTTTCAATATTTCTGTATTATTATTTTTTCTTTCATCTTTATGTGTTTTGTTGGTTTCACAGTCATCGATTCAATCTAGAGTTACATCAAATTATTTTGATGTTATTTTCGGAGATTGATGGTTATTGATTATTTGGTCACTACTGTTTCCACGCTTTGACGGTTTTGATGGCATAGACATGATTCTCCTTTTGAATGACCATAAGATCGACGAAATAATGCCGAATTAGAAGATCGATAGTGTTATTTCTCTCTTTATAATGTTTACCATGAGTTTTCCACAATATTGGTTATATTATACCTTAAATTCCATACCTCTTTGAGATCTTGTTAGACACCTATTGGTGGACTTAGGGTCTAACTTCATAATTGCATTAGGGTTTTAGGATGCGTGGAAGTCAAGCAAAAGAAGGTTCGGGGTTTCCCGTTAATTCGATCAAGAGAGTAGAGATTACAAGTCGTTAGCTTCTAGGAAACACAATTTAGCTTTTTACAATGAGAAAATTTAGAATTAGCAAAAAAAAATCCCAAAGTGAAAAAAAAGATGTCCCTCCCTCATTTCTAATCCCTCCTCTTTTTAGCCTTACTTTGTCGAACCGTAACAGTAACGCCATTCACTCCTGCGAATCTCTCTCATCAATGCACGTTTACTCCTCTTGAATCTTCTATACATCCTTGAGCTCGAACATTTATTGGTGTGTTGACTACTTTTGGACCCCAACAATGGGCTTCTATTGGGCCAATCTCTCCTCCTAGTGGGTTGGCAACTCATTTCTTTGCTTAGCATTTGATTTCTCCTCCTCCCTTCATGGTGGGCCCTAAAGCCCATCTCCATTTTCTGGACCGGATTTAAACCGGGTTTGGGGAGGTGAAACCTATTTCCAACACCTATTAATGTTTTCTAAATTTATATCATACTTTGGTTGCCTACTAATTTATTACCGTAACTATTATTGTTGTGCTTGATTTGTTTCATTTATGTGTCCAACTTAGTTGACTCGGTATGAGTTGACTCAGTCTAACACTGTGACCAGAGTTGACCGTCGATCGTTGATCAGAGTTGACCGTTGACCAGAGTTGACTGTTGACCGTTGACTTTGAAGACAGTAGACTGTTGACCTTGAATGGTTGATTAGAGCTCTCTGGTTTGACTTGTTCGGTCCTTTTTAGACCCGTTTATGCCCGTGTTTCTAGTTTTTCGTTTCTCAAGTCTAGGTCGGACTGCTTTTCTCCAATTCTAAATATTTATATGTTATGGTTCTAGTTTCAGAATCTGTTCTAACTTTTGAAAGACTAGAATCACAATTTTAGTCGTTTCAGTGACTAAGATGAGGTATATCATTATTCACTTTTTTCGCATAGTTTAGCACCGAAACAATATTGATATAGAATCTGATTGGGTCTTGATTGCTTGCTTGTTTGTCTGAAGTTGAACCTATGATTTTTTGATGATTTAACGCTTCGTCTGATTCGCATGTTGATTTTTCTAGCATTTGCATTTGGTGTAATATATATATATATATAGATATATGTGTGTGTGTGTGTGTGTGTGTGAGTGTGGACGCGACTTGGCTGAGGGTATCGCATGAAATTCGTTACTCGGAGCCGCGGAGTCCCTGACTTGGCAGAGGGCACATGAAGACGTTCGTAACTCAGATTCATGGTTTATTTTTTAGACTTGGCAGAGGTAACAACAAGACGTTCATAACTTGGATTTTTATTAGAGGAGAGTTCAAGGGAAAGTCGATTGGTCGACCCGTAGCCCTAAAGATCGACAAAACATCCCTTTGGTGGTTTGTATAGGCACTTATCCTATACTGAGGAAGCCTCTACAGAGGGTGTGGACGTTCATTGAAGTCGTCTCTATATTATATAGGCTAGGACCATTCTATGTTGATTGAGCGCTTTAGCTGCCATGTTTGATACTTTTTCTAGGACTAGATTGCGTGGTTTAAGTGTTTAAGTCGAGTCTGCAGACTTATGGTTCCCCCCAATATTCTCACCTTGCTGAGTGACTTTATGTTCCTAACCCCCCCCCTCTTTCTTCCCTAGTAAGACTAACAAGTATTCGGACGAGCTTGGCGGTTATGGTGATTCTTTTAGGATTAACAAGATTTTTCATTTATTTTCTTTTAATACGATATTTTTATTTATTTATTCGGATTATACTGAATTTAATTTGGTTATTGGATTCTTTGGATGTTGGCACGTGATTTATAATTAACAAAAGTTGATCATCGGATAATTGAAGTTAGTTGAGTTGCAAGTTAGTTGAGTGACATGTCGTTCTAGAGAGAGGACGAGAAAGAGGTTACAAAATCTTTCTACTATTCTTCTCTTAATCAGCATGTCAAACATCATTAAACTCATCAACATTAAGAATATTACATGAGTCGTCAAATTTGCGCTCTCCTTAAAGGCCATGAGCTTTATGGGTTCATGGATGCATCTGTTATTATCCTTACCACGACAATCACTGTTGATGGCCAAACCACACTGAATTTACCGTATGCACCTTGGAGAAGACAAGATCTTCTCCTTTACAGTGATCTTAGTGGAGCGATTTCTCTCCCACTTTAATATGTAGTGTCCACGACCACCACTACTTTGGAGATATAACCTTATTTGCTACAACATTAGGGAATCCGATGAGGGGACACATCAGGCAAGTGAAATATCAAACGTGTGTAAAACGTATAAAATCGATTACTAAATACCTTCAAAATCATCAAGGCAAAAGCTAATGACTTAGCCCTTCTCGAAAATCTACATGATCCATAAGATGTGACAGAAAAAATTCTTACAAGATAAAGAGAAGATTATAAGTCTGAGATTGATGCAGTGAAGAGAGTAGATACTATACGTCTTACGTAGAGCTACACGAACAATTTCTCAACCGTTAAGCGATGATCTTGTTTAAGGAGCCAGTGTTGGTTCCCATTGATCTAATTGTTGCAAACGTTTTCTTTGGTCTACAACAAAACAATTGGCAATCCAACAATGATTGCAACGACAACTCTAGCCATCACTAACACTCCAACAGCTATAATCGACCATCTCGCCCATATCTCGGTCATTGTCAAGAATGTGGTGTACATAGTGCTAAATATTATGTCGCGTATCAAATCATATGTGGTTTTGAAGCTTAACAATAGTCGCCATAACAGCAGCAACAATGGCGATCTCCCTCACCACAATAATGGTCACTGAGAGTTAGGGCCACAACTGTGTCTGATGATTCGTCTACCTGGCGAATTTGTCTTTGCACTCACCTTACAATTACAATGAAAAAGATTCGGGGATAATTCAGAATTATCCATTACTCACATGGGTTTTCTATCTATACTTTCTCTCAATAAATCATTCTACCTAATTTTACATATTTTATAATGTCAAAAATCTTGTAGTTACTCTGTGTATTTTTATACCTTACTTGCATATTGTTCCTCTTGTGTATAATCTGAGACTTTCCTAAATAAAATATCATTCAATTTCATAACATAAAATGATAAACACTTCTAATGCTCAAGTTTTGATATCTGAAGGGTGAATTTTTCTGGATAGCTAGTGCATCCCCAATCAAAAATTATAGGCAAACTCTGATATAATTTTAGTAAATGTGGGTCTAATTCATATCCAAAATAAACTCATGAGTGAAATATTGTCAAAGAGTACTTATATATACTTAGTCCACAAATCTTCAATGTTCGAATGTGAGAATTTTCATAAAGTTAGCAAGGAAAAAGAAGATCACTCACAAGGTTTTTACGAATTATCCGTAAACATAATACTAGATGTACCGTCCTTATACAATCTTGTTAGTTATTGATCAGATGAAGCTTTTTATTGATTTCAAGTGATTACCATAAGATCTAAAAGAAAAGGAGATAAAAATGATTACTCTATTTTTCTTCGCCTAGAGAAGCTTTTTATGATTACATCTGATTGTAATAAAGTCATAAATTTATAATAGTGTTATGTCCTCGCGTGAATATGTGAGAAAACAGAAGAAGAAAACATATGAAATTACAGAAAAGCAGAGGAAGAGCATATCACGTCAAAACAGCCTTTGATTATTGATGGTTTTGGGCCTTTTGAAAATTAAAAATGATGAGTTAGCACATGACTTAAGAAACTTTGAAACGAAAAGAGCCTTTTCCATTGGATTATAATAAATAAGAACAATATGTTCATTCGTTTCTCTTATGCATTTTGTAAGTTAAAACTGAGGTCTTTCGGTGGATTTCTCGCTGAGAGAATTAAGGTTGAAGAGAGTGCAAAGTGTATTAGCATTGTATCTCTTCTCTTAAAATTTTTGTAATCAATTTATATCTTGTGAATCGATTGATAGTTTCTAAAGTGCATCGGTACTAGTTTGTCTATTTAGATCTGTAATCTAGAGAGGTTTTAAGGTTTTACAATCATTTTCATAACAAATTGGTGTAGTTGAGCGTTTATACATCCAAAGATGGCTCTGATTACTTGTAATATGACGATCCATGAAGAATCCAACCAGATCTCAAGTATTGATGCAAGTTTGATGGCTGACCTTTCATCAGAGATGATGGAGCTACAAAAAGGGTTTAAGCTATTTTAGACCCTTACTCATGACTCTGATCTACATTCATCAAAGATATAATATAGGTCAGATGGTGTTGTTTGAAGTTTTGATGGTGTTGATTGTCTCTTTGATTGTGTTCATGATCTTTTTAACTCGTTGGATAAGAATATATCCCTGATCTTGGCCGCAAGATTCCGATTTCATAGCCTACGTTGGAAAAGAAAAGGGTATTGCTTCATTAGTGACAACCGTGTTGCATCAGTAATCGTCATCTGCGTAAGAAGAAAAGGGTGGTGTCAGACTCGGGTGTTCTTGCGGTTTTGGAAATCGTAATAGTTTTAGAAAGATTGAGATTCTTGTATTTGTAGGTGTTCTTCCAATTGGTTAACTTTCAAAAGTGGAAAGGTTATTTTCATATGGGTCGCTACAATGATGTTCAAATAGAAAGTTGCTCTCTTTAAGCTTGGAGGATTTTTTTTGAATTGATTTAATACGATTATGGAAAAGATGGTAGTTTCAATGATTGGAAAAATATCAAGCGAAGGTTATTCACACGTTTTAGTATTTTTCTTGAGGAAGAACCAGACAAGCGATTTTTTGGTATCGAACAACATGACACCACTTCAGAGTATATTAATGAGTTTGAGATTTTATAAGTTGTGGTGAAAGGAATTGATGAACGTAATATGCTGGATATTTTTTACAATGTCCTTAAACCTTTGTTTCAAGAAGTTATTAAACTTAAAGCACCTTATGACTGGACAAACATAAATTATTAATGGGGTCCAGTGAGTTTTGTCTGTTGAGTGGTGAAACACAACGTAAGGAGACTAAAAATCAAAGGACTACGACAAATTCTCCTCCTCCTAACAATTATAGTTTTTCTTTAACAAACGCATTATTGGTTTTTTGTCTTGGAATTATCCTGCAAGGCCTAAGCTTACTTTGTCAGACGTAGAGATTAAGGAAAAGAGAAGGTCGGGATTATGTTATCACTGTGATAGGAAATAGTTTAATGATCACAAGTTGCCTAACACGGAGCTTCGTGTTTAGACTATTATTGACTGCATTGAGTTGGAAGTTATGGAGGATTCTAGTGTTGAGAACTTGATCAGGAGATTGTTAATGTCAAACAACTTATGGAATTATTCATAAATGTTATCCAGGGCATTGATTCTCCTTAACGGCCAAAATAACAAATTTGTTTTGTAAAAAATAAGTGGCATTTCTGCTTGATAGCGGAGCCACACATAATTTTGTGTCTCCACATATCTTGAAATTGGCTAAATTGCGAAAACAACATAATGATAATGTCAACATCTTATTAGGTTTGGGTATTTATGTGGAAGGTTTTGGTTGTTGTAATTGTGTGGTATTATGTGTGCAGGGACTACTTTGCGACTAATATTGTTTCGTTGTCAGAAAATCTTAAAATAGTCGTTATTTAACTTCTATTTTGCGACTATACTTCGTAGTCTTATATTAGCGACTGTTTAGATTATGTATTTTGTGTAGTCGTGAAATATTCACAATTTAGTCACAAATCAGTTGCAATGTTTTGTGACTAAAATTACAGTTGCAAACTGTATTCGCAGTTTAATAGTTTCCTTGTAGTTATTTGCTTCTAGGCTATCATATTAAATATAGATTGTGGAATCCATGATTGAATTTTCAAGAGTGCTCAGGGTTTCCAATATGATCTCAGATTCTAAAGAATAAGAATCACACTAATGTATTTTTTTTTTTTCATTTTCACATTAATGTCTAAACCACTAGAGTGTTCTTAAAATTTGTCACACTAAACACAAATAAGTTACTGGCAAAACTGAATCTTTAAAAACTCTACAAGCTAATCAAGGGTCTATAATCATTCATCAGAAACACGAAAACAAAAGACTACATAATCGAAATACGTTACAGAAAAAAGAAAATGTTATCGGGAATGGTGGTAAGGGCAAGTCGCTGGAATCACAACATTTCATTTCTGAAGAAAACTCCGAAGAGATCCTCTCATGGAATCCTTTTGGTGATGAATCCTAGTCAACTTAATTTAATATAACCGAAGGATCACAACCATCTAAACTTCCCAATGATAATAGTGACTCTCTTCCATATCTCCAGTAGCTAGCGAAAGTATAGCTTGTCTGCTCCAGACAATGACCTCCACCTTTTTCGATCTGTGCACTGCCGAGACAACACTTCATATCACTCAGCTCCACCTTGCTTCACGTTCCTAGAAGCACACCACTGACTCTCTGACTACCAAATCAACTCCCTCTTTTATTCGTTGCATCCTCAGTTCCAGAAACGACTGGTCTCTTGCTTTTCAGGCTTCAACCATCTGAAGCTTGGCCAAACATCCTCCAAACTTCTCTCCAGGTACCAATTTTGTCAACATATCTGTGGGAATCACCGACGTATGAATCTTTAGTACCTTGATCGTCTGCTATTAGTTCTGTGAAGAAATTATACTTCACTGCAATGTGTTTTGTTCTTTCTCTAAACATGTAGTTCTTAGCCAAGTAAATCGCACTTAGAAAATCACAATTGACCTATATAGATTCCTGCTTGAAACTCATTTCCTCTGTAATCCCCTTTAACCAAACTGCCTCTTTGATTGCATCATATAATGCCATATATTCAGCCTCTGTAGTCGACATATCAACCACTTTCTGAAGTGAGGATCTACAGCTCACAGTGTTCTTCCCAACTATGAAGACGTATCCAGTTATGGACCTGCGCCTATCCAAGACTGTGGTGAAGTCTGTGGCTCCTGTCCAGTTATGGATCTCCAACTCACTTTCCGCTAGGGGTGGGCGTTCGGGTACCCATTCGGGTTCGGTTTGGGTTTATTCGGGTTTTGGGTTTTCGGGTTTTGAAGTTTAAGACCCTTTCGGGTATTTACAAATTTCGGTTCGGATTCGGTTCGGATCCTATCGGGTTCGATTTGGGTTCGGATACCAGTATAAATTACATTAAAATTTTTTGAAAATTTTTATATAACTAAAATGCCTCAAAAATTCAAAAATAAAATAATATACAACATAAAATTTTGAATAATGTATGACAAAGTACCTAAAATTAACATGAAAATTGGTTTGACTCGATTATTTTGATACGTAAACGGTATATATTTCAAATATTTATGGTATTTCTAGTATATTTAGCTATTATTTCAAATATTTTTTGATATTTTTAGATAATTCATATATTTTGACTATTTTCTAAAAATTTTGAAAAAATTTATGTACTTTAGGATTTATTATGGATGTTAGATCTAAAAATAACTAATATGTTTAAATATATAATTATAGTTTGGATATTTTCGGGTACCCGAAATAATTCGGTACGGGCCGGGTTCGGGTTCGGTTTTTCGGGTATTGAAGTTTAGGATCCATTCGGGTTTTTTATTAATTTTGGTTCGGGTTTGGTGCTACTTTTTCGGGTCGGATTCGGTTCGGTTCTTCGGATTCGGATATTTTGTCCACCTCTACTTTCCGCAAAGTTACCCACCTTAGTAGCGCTCCAGCAAAGGCGGACCTACATGGAAAGAGGGTGGGTCAAATGACCAGGTTAAATTATATAAATTTCATTTGTAGTAAACTAACTACAAAAGACAGCAGCACGTCGCGCCACAATTTGACCCCTAATCAAAGGTCGAGTCCTCTCTTACACCATCTTTTGTTTTTCTGGAATTCTTTTACGGCTTATTTCTTTTTAATTTTGGACTTAATTTCTCTCTTCTTCATAATATGAACTTATAAACTCATTTCTAATGTTGGGATTATCTTTGTTTTTAATGATTGGTATTACTCCAAATTTTATATGTTTTTTCTCTTACAACATTTTTTATATTTCTTTGGTTTGTTTGTAAATCTTTTTGCAGAAAAATTTTATTCATTTTTTTATCGTCTCATAAAAATTATTTATTTTTAACTTTTAGTTTTATTTTTGCAATTGATTTAAAACTTACACCTTTTTTGTAGAAAATATTATATGATAACAACTAATATATATGTTTAATTATTTTTTATAATATACAATTTTTTATCAAGTATAGTTTTACAAACAATATGTTGAATTCTAATTATCTTTTTATTTGAAATAATTAAGTTTAAATAAATTAATGGAAATTAGTTTGATTTCAATCGATTAAAGATAATTAAACTAGTTTAAATAAATTTAAAACAATTAATTAATTTAAGTAAAAAATATAATTAGTTTAATCATGACCCCGTAAAAAAATATTTGGGTACGCCACTGACTCTAGCACAACCACGCTTAACTATGAAGTTTTATCAGGACTATTGACCAAAAGAATAAGTATATTTCGGTGACATATGTAGCCAAATCAATCCTTTGAAGTTTTTCTGAACATCACTTTGTCTCTATAGACCGTAATATCATAGCGGTTCTGAGCATTAGAAGCAAACATGATGTGCAACATGTTTCCACATGGGATATAGATTGTTTTGTTTGTTCATGAAAACGAGGATAGTATCAATTTTCAATATGCTTCCATCTCCATTCACTATAAGAAAACTGTTAAGTTGCCACTGATATAATAGTCATAAAATAGTTGCAAACGCTTAGTTACGACTATGTTGCGACTATAGTTTATAGTCGCAAAATTTTGGTCGTAAAAATTTTTAGTCGTAAAATAGTCATTTATTTGCGATTATTTTAAGACCACTTTATGTAGTTGTGTATTTGCGATTGTTTTACTTCCAATGTATATTGTCGTAATTTTGTGACTAATTGGAAAAAAAAATATGACACACGCAATGTCCTTCATGACACCTTTCATAAAGTGGAGTGTTTGCAGCATCAAACATGTCGTAAAACTATTTTGCTTCATGGGTTGGATCTTCATGAACATGATGACCTCTTTCATGTTCATGAAATATTGTCGGACCTCGAAATACATTATTCACCACTTGATCGTATGTATTTCCTCCACCAATTTCTATTGGTGGATTACCACAAGTATAGTATATGTTACCATAGCTAGTTCCCCCACCACCACATTATAATCTTCACCATTATCATACCAAACATAATAGTCTAGCATAAATCCTCTACTATATAAATGCTTCAAAATTGTATTTCCCAGCAACAATTTAGAATTTTGACATTTTAAACAAAGGCGATAAAACCTATATCCACTGCTTTTAGCGATTGACTGGCTATTTCCAAAATTCATAAAATGCTCCACTCTTGCCACGGACTCGCTCGAGAAATTGTTCGTGTGTGGATTGATTCTATTATACATCCACGCTCTAGATAAATTCCAAATTTTTTAGAAAGAAATTTTTTGAAAAAGAATTTAAAGATTTAGATGCGGAGAACGATGAGTTGTGTGGAAATGGTGGGATGGTGAACGGTGTTTTATAGGCAAAAAATTTGTCACCACTTTGCGACTACAAATAATAGTAGCTATTTTGCAACTACTTAGTGACTTCTGTTTTACTACTTTGCGACTAAAAAAAAAGTCGCTAAAGTTTGGTGCACCTATTTAATTAGACGTTTTCCACGTTTTTATCCGTTTTCTACGTCTAATTTACAACTACTTTATCATTAAGATTTGGAGTACCAAAATGGTCGTATATTTATGACTACTTTGCAACTAATATTGTTTCGTTGTCAGAAGTCTTCAAACAGTCGTTATTTAACATCTATTTTGCGACTATACTTCGTAGTATTATATTAACGACTGTTTAGATTAAGTATTTTGTGTAGTCGTGAAATATTCACAATTTAGTCACAAATCAGTTGCAATGTTTTGTGACTAAATTTACAGTTGCAAACTGTAGTCGCAGTTTAATAGTTTCCTTGTAGTTATTTGCTTCTGGGCTATCATATTAAATATAGATTGTGGAATCCATGGTTGAATTCTCAAGAGTGCTCAGGGTTTCCAATATGATCTCAGATTCTCAAGAATAAGAATCACACTAATGTATTTTTTTTTATTTTCACATTAATGTCTAAACCACTAAAGTGTTCTTAAAATTTGTCACACTAAACACAAATAATTTACTGGCAAAACTGAATCTTTAAAACTCTACAAGCTAATCAAGGGTCTACAATCATTAATCAGAAACACGAAAACAAAAGACTACATAATCGAAATACGTTACAGAAAAAATAAAAATGTTATCGGGAATGGTGGTAAGGGCAAGTTGCTTGAATCACAACATTTCGTTTCTGAAGAAAACTCCAAAGAGATCCTCTCATGGAATCCCATTGATGATGAAGTCTAGTCAACTTGTTTGATATAATTGAAGGATCTGAACCATCTGAACTTCTCAATGATAATAGTGACTCTCTTCCATATCTCTAGTAGCTAGCGAAAGTATAGCTTGTCTGCTCCAGACAATGACCTTCACCTTTTTCGATCCTGGCACTGCCAAGACAACACTTCATATCACTCAGCTCCACCTTGCTTCACGTTCCTAGAGGCACACCACTGACTCTCTGACTACCGAATCAACTCCCTCTTTTATTTGTTGCATCCTCAGTTCCAGAAACAACTGGTCTCTTGCTTTTCAGGCTTCAACCATCTTAAGCTTGGTCAAACATCGTCCAAACTTCTCTCTAGGTAACAATTTTGTCAACATATATGTGGGATTCACCGACGTATGAATCTTTAGTACCTTGATCGTCTACTATTAGTTCTCTGAAGAAATTATACTTCACTGAATTGTGTTTTGTTCTTTCTCTAAACATGTAGTTCTTAGCCAAGCAAATCGCACTTTGAGAATCACAATAGACCTATATAGATTCTTGCTTGAAACCCATTTCCTCTGTAATCCCCTTTAACCAAACTGTCTCTTTGATTGCATCAGATAATGCCATATATTCAGCCTCTGTAGTCGACAGAGCAACCACTTTCTGAAGTGAGGATCTCCAGCTCACAGTGTTGTTCCCAACTATGAAGACGTATCCAGTTATGGACCTGCGCCTGTCCAAGTATGTGGTGAAGTCTAAGTCACAGTAGCCTCTCACTTTGAAATCTTCTCCCTTTGTGAAGGTTAAGGTAACCCCTGTAGCTCCCTTTAGATACCTTAGTATCCTATTATAATCGATTAGTAATCCTATTCAAGTAAACTCATTGACTCTTTGTAATCTATTGTCTAGCATGCAAACTAGTATATTAAAAACATGTAAACATGAAATCAGTCATGGCAGCAAGCATTCATATCAAATAAAAGGGAGAGGGATAGATAAAACCGAATGATGGAAGAAATATGGATGTATTGAGATGAGATGGGTCCTTTGGAGGCTACAAGGGGAACGACCCCAAAGTGTGTCGTCCCTAACTTCTTAGGCACTTATTCGATCTAAAACCTAAACAACTCTCTCCAAAAGAAAAGCGAAAAGTTATTATTTATAGTACATTTCCTCATTAGGTCAAAATGTGTAAAATCGGGCCTTATGGCCTCCAAATGTTGGGCTTCATGTAAAGAGGTCTAGAGTTGAGTTATTGGGCATGAAAATGCTTGGAATAAATCTACTTGAGTTCGGATAATTTCTGATTCAAAACCTAAATGGTCTTCCTTTTGTTTTGGCCTTTCTACGCACCCTTCATCTGCGAAATAGTTGGACCAGTCTTCAGTAATATTAGTGTAACTCTTTTTCTACTGCTCCAACTGATGCAACACCACTTTGATCTGAAAGCTAATTTAATTCTCTAGATCCTGTTCAAATTTCATCAAAATCCATTGAAAAAAAGACATTGTTTTTGGACAAATTTCATCAAGCTAATTGTTTTTGGACAAATTTCATCAAGCTAATTGGAGCAAAGTTAGTTTCTCGGATGATAATTATGATGCTTGGAAACTGTCCAGAAACTAACTTTGCTCCAATTAGCTCCCAAAAGCTCCAAATATCATTGGTTGACCTGAAATAATTTAAAATACCACAAATTAGAAGAAAAAAAATACATTTACTCATTGAGAATTGCATAAAAACACCAATAGACATACTAAATTCTAAAGCAAAAATGGTAAAATAATAGTGTTATCATTTTCTCGTTCTTAAACTTGTAAGTACACCACCCACTATATCTAGTTACTACTATATTTTAGCCACATCTTTTAAGCTCAATTTTGTTTTTGTCTATTCATCAGATAATTCCCCTGTGGTGGATATTGTTCTATTACACTTTTCCAATGGCGTGGACACTTCAAGGAGTGATCATGTCACAGCTTGGTGACGTGGAGAGCATCATCGATGAGCCAACATTCCATGGCACGGTCAAGGAATTCATTGAACATTTCTTTGGCTACAAGCCATACATGATTGATGTATTTGCCGTTGTTCTTGTCGGTTTTTGCCCTCTCTTCTTCTCTGCATTTGTACTTTCAGTCATATACCTCAATTTCCAAAGAAGATAGATGAAAATAAGAGAATTTGTTCTTGATATATATATATATATATATGTATATTGTTTTTTATTGCTTTTTTTGACAAATTTCTTTTGCTTTGTTTAGGTTTCTTTGTTTTTGTAGTCTCTACCCTTGAATCATTTTGATCAACATTCTTTTCGGAAAAAATCTAAAAGTAAATCTAAATTAGTAGAATAGATCATTTCTTTTGGAATCAAAGATATACACTACTTTTGACTTAATTACCCATAAATTATATTATCTGTTAAAAACGAATGTATAATAATCAGAACAAAAACTAATTTTCTTTTGTATGTTAAACAATCACTAGGACAAAACCTAATTTAACAAAAAAAAATTATTTTCAGAAACTACAAACAAGGTATATCAAAAAATATGTTATCTCTCATAGTTGTAAAGAAAAATTATTTTTGCATAATTATTTTATTGATTTTGACTTTTTTTTGTTAAGGTTTCAAGTATTGTTTAGGGTTTTTTCAGTGATTCTTTAAGGAAAATAGAACAAGAACAAAGATGTAAAATGATCTCTTTTATTAATGTCTAAGATAATTGATTACAAGTTATGAGTATTGACTAATGAGTTTTTCATCCTTGAATTAGGGTTCTTCCTCATGTATTTATAGTATTCGAATAAGAGTATTTTCATATATTTTATGGATAACTTTTAATTTCGATTCTATCTATACAACAAGGAATATGTCCATAAATCTATAAGGCAATTGTCTTTATCTCTAATGACCAGGAATCCAAAGATGAAGTTGACCCTTCTGCTCCAAAGGATCTGACCGCCTGAGAAGCCACCTGTCTCTCCTTTACTTAAAATGATTTTTCTACTTTTTGTTGATGATCAACCCCTTGTTTGACTTAATAACTTGTCTTTTTTGCTCTTTATGGATTTTTCGATGTCACTTTGCCCCTTGGTGGGGTTTTAACTTTCAAGGTGGAAACACTTTTCTTTTAAATTTCCTAGGCTTTTTTTAGCCTTTTGACTATGAATGTTTCCTTTCCCATATTTATCTATTTCCTTTCATTGTTCTTTTTAGGCGTATAGATGTAGAAAACGTGCATCATTTTTAGCATGTCGTTTGCCTGATAGGGAATTTTAGCCTTACCTTTGAGGGGATCAAGTCGTTTTCTTGATTCCTCTCTTTTTTGATGAACTTAACACTTTCTAGCATGTTGTGCTTACGGATTCTTTTCTTCGTTGCCTTTTGATGTATTCGTATTTTATGGATTTTTACTATTGTTTTATTCGAGGAAAATGGTGTTTTAATATGTATTTGGTTCTTTTTGGAGTCTTTTGGTGTTCTTTAGTGTTTTTACAGGATTTAGGTTGCTTTGGAGCGAAACATAACAAATTGGACCAAAAACAGATATTTGGAATGCAGAATCATGCTGAAGCATCGGAAGTTTGGTCCTATTTGACTGACTTTCCACCGTTGGATCGAGCTGAATTTTGTTCACAAGATATAAAAGTGAGTTAGCTTTAATATGGAGGTGGTTTGAAGGAAATCCAACGGTTCGATCAAAAGTTATGGCCATTTTACTGAACACCTGTCATGCTGGCAACGAGGAGACGAATACGCAGAAATGAGTATCCTGGTAGAAGGACAAAGATCGATCGATCTAGGACAAGGTTCGATCGATCCTTGTCCCGACGCGACCAAAATCACTTNCACTTATTTTGAACCAGAACCGAAGATTGAAGACCCAGATTACATATTAAAACACCCAGACTCGTTTTTTAGGTTAGTTTATGCTATTTTCGAGTTTGAGAACACGATGCTAAGCTTTGTAATTCCGAGAGAGATCCGATACTTCTGTACTTCATTTGGAGAAGATTTCTTATCTCTACTCTTTGTTTAATCATTCAATACAATATGGTTTTCCCAATTTCATCTTGTGTTGATTTGATTGCTATGTGTGAGTAGATCTTTAGTTGGGTTTNTTTCATGATTCAGTGATTATTAGGTTGTTAGATTGGGGAATTAACTTTAGATCTTCGCTTTTCTCTGTGTTTAATGCTTGAATTGGCTTGATCACCAAGTTCATGATATCTAGGACATTCAATACACCAAAACTGATTTCTTGAATTCCTGAACCTGAGATTTAGCGAGCAAAGTGTCTTTAAC
>OVAN01008124.1:0-18629 GCA_900406275.1 Anastatica hierochuntica | reverse complement strand
TTTTTTTTTATCTTTTTCTGTGACATAACTGCAAAAAACAGAAACCAAAGTTCCGGGTAAGTTTTCCTTTAGTTATTTCTGTTCTTATGTGTTCTGATTGTTTACCTTAGTTCCACTTTCCATACATTTTCTTTCTCCCTTAAAAATATTTAGAACTTTAAAATCCAGGTGGTTGCTACTCTAAAGATTTGGCTTGTGAAAGATATTCATCATCAAATCGACGAACAAGGGTTTAATGTTTACCACAAGAGCCAGATTATCAAGGTGACTATAACGATGATCAACTTATAATTTCACTGCTTAATCATATATAGTGTTTGTTATTTGTCTTCTTTATTATATTGTTACATAGTGTTTGCTTTCTCTTACCATATTCACCATGAGTCTTGAATAAACTTTTTGCAATACAAGATGGAACATTGGTACACTTGATAGTATAGCTTACATAAAACCTGTAATCGGACCTAAAATTGGGGAATATGGGCTTGGCATAATGTTTTAACACTCTGGCTATACTATGCTATTGTATGTTCAATGAGAGTGACCCGGTTAATCTTGCAGCCAACTAAGTTGCAGAAAGTGAAAGGCGAATCAACAAAGATGGTGGCTGAATTTCTAAGGTAGAAAGCAAAGCTTAAGTTGCAAGTAAAGATCCAAACATGTCTAAATTGCAATTATACACTTCATTTGTATTTTAAATTGATCATCAGTTTAAGTGATGGCTCTCTTGCAGTGAAGAACTACGTGGGCTCTTTGCACCATTCAGTTAAGTTATGTAGTAAGATTTGTTATGTTTTTGCTATCTTTGGTAGTAGGATTCATCATCGAAAGATAAATAAATATTTTTGCCTACTTGGCCGTTTTGTGAAAGCTCTCAACAAACCCTTTAGAGCTCTTTACCAAATCTCGACCGCTAAAACCGTTTTTGAAGGTAAATCCCTAACTTACGCAGTACAACTTTTTTTCTGGATTGAGGTTTTCACATAACTTCACTAGCTATTTTTTGTCACAGTTTCATAGTTATGGCTCATGATGGAGAATACGAGCATTTGATTTGAACTTTGAAAACATAACTATTCTGATTCTTTTTACATGATTCTTTGATCTCATCATGAGTAACAAACTACATTGTCAGCTATCTCTCCGGGAGATTGTATATCACGAGCTTTCGTATGGGTACAAGTGCGAAAACACTTGGTTTCTTATGAACAGGTGTTATACAATTATTTGATAGTGTGATTTGTTTATGTGTTTTACGTTTTCATTGATCTTTTTTTTTTTGTTTGGAGTCCAATCTTTTTATGACTCATATATAACGATCTTCAATCTGATTTTTTCAACTCTTCCAAATTTAGAGATACGTTTAAATGCATTATTTCCATGAGAATATTATCTCCCTGATGAAGATTAGTTCGAGATATTATGTAACATCCCTATCCCAAAGGAACCGGAATGCTCCAAATGGTACCGCCAAAACCGGAGCAAACTTCACCAATCAGTCAATAATTTTTCGCTTCTAACTGCAACCTGCAGAAACACCAAAGGAGAAGGAAGGAAAAAAGAGGGGTGAGTGACTTTTCAAACAAGCCACTCAGTGAGGACGGACCCGACTCCGCCTCACCCGCTACCCGCTACCCGCTTAACCCCGGAAAACTAGAACTAGACCACAACCTCTAAAGAACACAGAAGACACTTAGTGTGTCGCGCAAGCAAACTACGAAGTTCAAAAACCTTTGAAACGATTCCTAACTTCTAGACACTTCTTTCCGGAGAAAATTTTTTTTAACATCCGTTTTTCCTTAACACTCTAGCAAACACAGGTCTTTAGACTTGGTGTCAACTTTCCCCCTCTCAGCCACGACTTGCACATCATCCGATCCAACCCACGGCTTAACTTCGTAACCCACAGAACCTGCCAGCAACCGACACAGTGACTGGACCACAATTACATTCACTCCGAAAGACCGGTATGTCCGGACCCAGGGCTTTCTTTTTCCACCTCAGCCTTTTGCTTATATAGCTCAACTGACGGTCTGTCCCGCGCAAGTCTGTTGTCCTCACCTAAGGACTCACCTAACGGGGGACAGTAGCCGTCCTCTATCTCTGAGCTAACGGCCCCGCCGATAGAGACAACCTCCAAACACCGCCTCGACGGTACTACACCAGTGAAAAGGGGAAATGACAACCACCCGCTACAAGATCCTACAGTGGGCTCCGCGCCCACTACAGGGGACCATCCATTTTATTCTACTCCTAAAGTCATTTCGCGAAATTCTAAAGCAATGCCAAATTAGACCTATTAACTTTTAGGACTTAGGTTCTCACAGACTCTATCCTAGGCTCGACTTAGCGACCCAACAAGCAATCGCACTTAGGCGTATAAGACCTTATGTCATATCGATACATAATACATACACTTATTCGTGCCGAGACTTATAGCTCGACACTGGCCGACACTCTAACCCTAGCCTAACGAAATTAAACAGATAACGAGTAAAACAGAGACGAGAACTCCCCACCTTGGCCTGATCGTCGGAAAACACTAGGACTCGGAAACCTAAGGACCTAGACTCGCAAGCACACAAAAATAAATAAAACCCGACACATAATCCTATTGCTGGAACTTCATTCAACCCCTCGCACCCAGATCTAGATCTTGTCTTCGGTACTCCCTTGCAGGCTCTGGACACGGCGGCTAAAATCTCGATGATCGTGGCAATTGAGATGTCTTCTGGTTGATGCGGTAACCGAGTCTCGAAACCCTTGTTGTCGATGCTCTGACGCCTTGGAACTCGAAAGAAAACTCTTGCGCTAGAAGCTATACTAATGTCCAGTTGATGATTTTGAAATTCTTTTTACTTTTTTGAGGATCCTCAGAAAAACAAAATAAGTTGGAAAAGCATTTTATCTTTCGAAAGTTTATGACCCTCCGGGTCAGACCGGAGCGGCCTTTAACCTAGGTTGTGATACCACTTGTAACATCTCTATCCTGAGGGAACTGGAATGCTCCAAATGGTACCGCCAAAACCGGAGCAAACTTCACCAACCGGTCAATAATTTTTCGTTTCTAACTGAAACCTGCAGAAATACCAAAGGAGAAGGAAGGAAAAGAGAGGGGTGAGTGACTTTTCAAACAAGCCACTCAGTGAGGATGGACCCGACTCTGCCTCACTCGCTACCCGCTTAACCCTGGAAGGCTAGAACTAGACCGCGACCCCTAAAGAACACAGAAGGCACTTAGTGTGCCGCGCAAGCAAACTACCAAGTTCAAAAACCTTTGGAACGATTCCTAACTTCTAGACACTTCTTTCCGGAGAAAACTTTTTTTAACATCCGTTTTTCCTAAACACTCTAGCAAACACATGCCTTTAGACTTGGTGTCAACTTTCCCCCTCTCAGCCACGGCCAAATCCTAGTTTCCACATCATCCGATCCAACCCACAGCTTAACATCGTAACCCACAGAACCTGTCGGCAACCGGCACAGTGACCGGACCACAATTACATTCACTCTGAAAGAATAGTATCTCCGGACCCAGGGCTTTCTTTTTTCCGCCTCAGCCTTTTGCTTACATAGCTCAACTGACGGTTGTCCCGCGCAGTCTATTGCCCTCACCTAACAGGGGACAATAGTCATCTTCTACCTCTGAGCTAACGGCCCTGCCAATAGAGACGAACTCTGAACACCGCCTCGACGGTACTACACCAGTGAAAAGGGGAAATGACAACCAACCACTACAAGATCCTACAATGGGCTCCGCGCCCACTACAGGGGACCATCCATATTATTCCAATCCTAAAGTCATTTTGCGAAATTCTCGAGCAATGCCAAATTAGACCTATTCACTCTTAGGACTTATTTTCTCAAAGACTCTATCCTAGGCTCGACTTAGCGACCCAACAAGCAATCGCACTTAGGCGTATAAGACCTTATGTCATATCGATACATAATACATACACTTATTCGTGCCGAGACTTATAGCTCGACACTGGCCGATACTCTAACCCTAACCTAATGAAGTTAAACAGATAACGAGTAAAACAGAGACAAGAACTCCCCACCTTGGCATGATCGTCTGATAGCTACCGTGGTTGACAGCCTCCATTTCCAACGCTGGGACTTCGCTGGAATCCTCAGAAACGTTCTGACTTCCCCGGCTCGATCCTTCGCCATCCTCCTTCTCACCTGAACCAAAACCTCCCCCTTGACTACCCCAAGCAAATCCTCTTACTTCCTTCCCGGAAGATCCTTCTCCCGCGAGCGGACCCTGAAACAAGAACCAGTAAGCTTTTTCCGGAAACCTGACTAAAATGGATACTTACTATTTATGGAAACCTGCCATAAATAGAACTTTCCTAAAGAGAAAACCTACCCTTAAAGGAGACTTTTCTAAAATAGAAACTTTCCAAAAAATAGTAACCTCCTATTAATGGTAACTTCCTAAAAAGGAAAGCTAAGGGTAAAATGGTAAATTCCTTACCGAGGGTTGCAGCTCCCGTAGGCGTGTCTCTGAACCTTCCGGGCCCGACACTACCGACCCGACACTCTGTTGCTGCGACTCCCGGGCTCCTTCTAAATCTCCGGGTTGAACCGTCTCTACCAGGATTTCCTTTCCGGTACGAAAGGTTTTGGCTTCTCCAATGGCTCTGACACCGCGGATCATTCCCTCCGCCTCCTTGGGAACAGTCCCTAGCCGTGTGTCCAGCTCCACCATTGTCTTCGTCGCTCTCCTCATTTCTTCCTCTCCGACTTCTTCCTCGTCTTTGGACCGTTTCCCGGAATCTCCGTCTCTGGCTTCCCTTTTCCCTTGCGATCCATTTTCTTTCTTGCCAATCAAGTTACCTCCCACTTCCGGTTTTGACTCTTCGGTTTCATCCATGTCTCCGGTTATCTATTCGGTCCGGTTTCCTTCTCCGGTTTTCTCCGAATAAATCTCAGATGAGGGTCCCACTGCTTTCTTCCTCTCCAAGGCATTTAAAACCCTAGCTTCCACAACCCTCTTTTGACTTGCGCCGCAAGCTACCTCCATCACCTAGGGTTTCCGCCGCCATCAACCCATCGGCTCTTCCTCTTGAATCCATGCCGTGACTACACCACCACCACCACTCCGACAGTGCTTCTCTGCGGATCCATCTCTCTCGCCTCCCTCCGCCATGGTCGTACCTCTCTTCTCCGCCATGGTCTTCTTCTCGCCAACATCACAACAACAACTTGTTATCTCGGCTCACCTCTCACGGCTCCGAACCATCATCACCGACTCCTCCGTTCAACATCACCACCACACCGCGCTCCTCGTCTCCATCTCATTCATGGCCTCACTACCATCGATTTCCATCGTCACCACAACATCGAGTTCATCACTTCACGGTTCGTCTCCACCACCAAAATCATCGCACGTTGTCATCTCCTCCACCATACCATAGCTTCCTCCTCCGCGAGTCTCCACCACTAAAGCTTGTCTTTCTCTCGGCTCATCTCACCATCGGTTCCTCCTCTCGATCTCTCGCTCTCGGCGTCCACTCCACACCACCACCTTTGATCGTCGTCGCCATCACCACCAACCTCTCTCTCTCTCTCTCCTCCACTTCTCTCACGCCGGCGACCCATCTCTCTCCTCTCTCTCTCCTCGCAGTGCCACCATCTCTTTTTTCCTTCTTCTTCTTCTTCACTTGTTACACAAACATACATAATATTTTAGGGTTTCTTTTATTTTAATTGGGCCTAAATGGACCAAGAAACGGATCATTACATATTATTTATTAAAAACTGTATTTGGTGATCATGAGTTTCAAAAAGAAAAATAATTGAATAAAGATATTATGAGTGTGGAAATATATGCAAAAACGATGTATTACAAGAGGAGTTCAAACTTTCTCGTGAGCTCAAAGATGCTAAAACTGCAATGCAAAAACTTTTTGAACAAAGGAAGTCATACAGAAGTTGGTGGGAGGACCAAATTCTCAATTACATGTATTGGCAAAAAGTTATTCCCAAATACATTCCTATTTTATTGTTTTTTTTTAAATCGAAAATGAAGAAAAAGACAATTAACCTCATAAGTTTAGCAAAATTACATACCCAACCACTAAACCACCCAAACCAAACGGGTTGACCCGGATCCATCTTCTTTTAACGCAAAAAAATCTCAGAAATCTTATTCTCTCTCTCTCGTTTCTCTCTGGTCTCTCTCATTTCATACTCAAAATTTAGGGTTTTTCTCCAAAAGCTTCCATACTCCATTGCTTTCTTGTTATGTGTCTGTCTGTCTCCTCTTGATCTTGCTTGTGTCCATTGGTGTAGTGCTCAAAGGTAAGACAACGTTAGAGATTTTGGGTTTTTAGGGTTTTCAAAATTTGGGGAAATTTCGAAATTTGGTATGGGTTTGGATGGAAAACTAGTACTCATCATCGATTTTCATAAATATCGTTGGGATTTCAACAAATTTTCACCAAAATAGGGGTGTTTCAAAATTTTGAAATTCATGAAAAAACTGAAATTTATTTGTTCTATCTATTGAATCTTGTGTTTGAATGGATGTAGATGGCTCCACGCACGAGGAATTCGCCATTTAGAAAGAAGAAGAAGAACGTGGACACTTCGAATCCTCCACCATCTCCTATTGTAGAAAGATCAACAGAAATCAATCCTGCTCAAGAGAAGAATCCAGAGAGGAATCCGACCAATCCAGAAACCAACCCTTCTACATCTCATGAGCCGAATCTATCGAATCCGAATCCACTGTTTTCTCAGGTATCATCCGATAGACCTTGGCTATGTGGTTAATTAATGGCTATGTGGTTAATCCGAATCCACTGTGGTTATTGCTTTTGCATTTTCTGGTTCATTAGACTTTCTTTTGTGTTTAATTAATGGATAGCATAACCATTTTTGTGTGTTTAATTAATGGATAGCGTGATAATTGAAGTGTGTTGTTGCCATCATTTTAAGTGTGATAATTGAAGCGTGATAATTGAAGTGTGTTGTTGCCGAAGTTAACTAAGAAACTTATATTTTAGTGTGTTGTTGACATTTTCTTTGCATGAAAGTTAATTGAAGTGTGGCTTATAAATTTGAGTTGTAAAATACACCGCGAAAAAAAGAAAAAGATAAGAAAGACAAATTGAGTTTTGTTTAAACAAAAGACAAAAGAAAAAGAACGAAAATTTAGGATAATATATTTGGAAATCTATTTTTTTAAAGAATAAAAAGACTTGTAGATGTTCTGTGTTTACATCCAGCTTATTGTTACATCCAACTAGTAGTTTGAGCCTTAGGTTTGTCAACAATTTTTTTTCTTTGTTAGTAATATCCTTGTTACAATTAAGCTTTTTATTTACTTTTTGGTTTAATATCCCGGTTCAGTTTATCGTATGGCATTAGATCAACTTAGTTTTTGAAGTTCATCACTTCACTTGTTAATATTTTTTGTATTGATTTTAAATCTGATCCATATAGTTCTGTTTTTGCAGGAAATGGATGAGGACAAAGTTGTGGATGCAGATTGCCAACCTTTACAGCCTCTGAAGTTTTATTTTAACTCGTCTCAGTATAATGAGACGTGCAGGATATCCACAAATTGTCATGAACACAACACCATTACAATGTTGGATGGTCTTCTTGAGGAGAGAGAGAAGGATTGGTTCAGAACACACCGTTAATTCAAGCACCTCTGGCATATGTGCTGACCAACAAAGCGTAAGGTTATGGGTCTTTGGTTGCTTCTTCTTAGAATAGTCTGTTTAGATAAGAAAAGGGTTTGTTGGTTTGTAGTAAATGGAATTCCGATAAGGTATTCTATTAGAGAGCATGGTCTTATCTCAGGTTTAGACTGTCATAGTTTTGAACCAAATTATAGGAGTTTGGTTAGCTTAGATTGCGTGGAAAGGGTTTTTGAAAGAGAAATACATAAACTATCTTTCAAAGAAGTAAAAGATAAGTTGTGTTCAATGGATAAAGATGACGATGATAGGTTGAATATGGTTGTCTTGTACTTATTGGCCACAGTCATAGATGGCAAGAAAAAGTATTGAGTCATAGATGATTTCATGCTTAGAATTGTTAATGATTTAGACTTGTGTAGAACCTTTTCATAGGGTAGATACACTTATGAAGTATGCGTCAATGACATTTTTCACACGATGGACTGGTTTAAAGGAAAGGTGAAAGAGACATGGATGTTTCCCGGTTTCATTATCCCTTTAGAGGTAATAAAACAACTCTGATTCTGAAACTTAGTTGTATGTTATATTTGTTTAATGATCTAATATATGTAATTGTGCAGCTTTTGGTTATTGAGTGCATTGGTGACCTTGGTAGAAGTTTCAGAGAGATTGTACCTGGAGCAGAGAAGACATGCCCGAGGATGTGCAAGAGTAAATAGAAAAGTAGTTGGCTTAAAGGGTTTCCATTGGATGATATCAATGAAGCGCTTGGTACTACAAAGGTGAGATTTCTCTAGAGATATCTTCATTTTGTTTATTTACCTTTACTTATATTTTTGATGATGATTTCACTTTCTATTTTCAAACAGGATATTCGTACCATTTTGGAACCTAATTTGGATGAGATGCCTCTTATGGAGCAAATAATGGAGGAATATTCTGATGATGAGATGGACGCATTTGACACAGCTGCTGATGGCTGGAATAAGCGACGGAAATAGAAGAAGAAAATATTTTGGGAAGACTTGTACAACATGGATGTCGAGTCTCGGAAATAGACTAATGAGCAGCAAGAGAAGCAGCAAGACAATGTCCTTCCTCCTCAGTCTTCTGATCATATCAATGATCTCAAAGCAATAGAGGAGAGGCTGTTGAAGACATTTGATGTATACATGATTGATATGTGTGCTGAATTAAATAGGAAAATTTATGCATTGGATTCAGGAATGGCAAGGCTGGAGTGGTTGGTGAAGGAAAACATGAATCATGCTGGAAATGGAATGGAATACCAATTTAGTAGTTCATTTCGTAAACATGAGGGTGCTGATTATAATCAAGGAGACAAAGAATGGTTTACTGCTGATGGTGGAGTAAGAGAATCAGAAAAAGAAAGGTTTGGTGGATCTGAAGAAGAAGAAGAAAGAGAAGAAGAGGTTGGTGGTTCTGGTGGAGGAGGAGAAAGAGAAGAAGAAACAGTTATTGGTGATGGTGAACAAGGAGAGAGACAAATTGATGGTGATGTAGAGAGACAAGAAGAAGTGCATGAAGAGCATGGACAAGATGAGGCTGTTATTGATAATGCTATGGCGTTAGTTGTCTTCAAAGGTACAATGGCCAAACCAAAATCTAAAAGAACCAAGACGCAAGCGAGAAAGACTGTACGCCCAATACGAATGACGACAAGGGAATTTCGGCCTTCAAAGCACATCACCTCTCCGTTCACAATGGAAAAGAAGATCGAGAAGAAGAAAGACAAGAAGAAGAAGGACACGAGGAAGAAGAATTGATATTTTTTTTTTGAATTGTTTCTTTGCTATTGTATTTTCGAATGAGATTGGTAAGTCTTAATGTAGAATTGATGTATTATTAGGTACAATTACTAAGTTGTTTTGTATGACTAAACTTTAATATGGTATAACTGTCTTTTTATATGGTACGACTGAGTTACATACATGTACGAATGAGTTTTAAACTAGTATGATTGAGTTATATACTAGTATGATTGTGTTTTTATATAGAACAAATCCTAAGTATATCGGTACTATTGGTACAATTGTGGTACAACTAATACAATATTTTAATTTAAAATTTACTAAAAATATAGATATAAAAATTTTAAAAAATTGTTTCTATGACCACGTGGCGCCGTCATTTGACTCTATGGCCACATGGCGCCGTCAATTGACTCTGGCCATGTGGCACCGTCAAAATATAAACACAATTATACCCATGAAGTCAGTTTTACTCTCTTGTACACTGTCATATCTTTTCAGATTTCGAGTATACTTAGTTGTACCTAATTCTAGCGTAAATAATTTCAGTTGTATTGATGATCATACGTATTTATATCACAATATTAATATGTTTACATCAAAATTATTTAAAAACTATAAATTTGTTCATTTGAAAAAAATATCATGCTTAGATTATGATAAATAACCATAAGAGTAAGTGGTTTCTTTAGCGAAAGAAAGAGTTTGGTGAAATGTGTTTCCCTATTTTTTCTTAAAATATTCTTATTAATAAATTTTACTAGTTTTCTACTTTTAAAACAGTGTCTAAAGACTTATAAGGTGTGTTTTTTTAGTTTTATTTAAATTTTAAAGATTTGAAGTTGTATTCAGTCATACCAACTCGTACCAAGTTGTACAAACACAGAATATGACAACTAAAAATAGGGCAATAACATTGTACCTGTTTTACATAAGTCAAGAACAAAATGAAAATAAAATTGTCTTACACAAATCAACAATAGAATGGAAATGAAGACAACATCTATCAATCTTAAACAATTGTTTCTGAGGTTCTCGCCTTGGTCTTACTTTTCCTTCCTCGATATTCACCAACTGATGGGAACCTCGTGGTCTGCCTTCTTCCTCTTTTTTTTTAGATAATCTGGCGGTATAGCGAGAAGATTCTGAACTTGCATTGACACCACCCACTGAGACGCATGTGGAACAGGAAAAATCGTCCTGCCATACGCCATCATCCAATGATGTTTCCAATAATATGGTGTGCACAATGAGTATAACGGAACCTCATTATCCTTGTTTGAAACTGCAGCAGCTATGGCATGTAGACACGAAAATCTGTCTTTATCAAAACGCTTGCAACTGCAAGTTTTGTGCACCAAATTACCCACATAGATATTGTCGTCACGTCCAATGAAATTGTATTCATGGAGAAAACTACTTAGCTCATGGACAGTTAAGGACTTAACTTCTGGAAGTAAATCATGTAATTCTTCTTCCACACTCGGCACCTATCTATGCGTGTCGGATTCTTCCATTGTCTCCTTCCTATGTTTGTTAAACCATTCTGCCAGTTTCTCAAGAATTACATCAAACATCCATAGCAACGAGTACTTCCTCGCTTCTCTGAAGACACCATTGACAGATTCAACTTGGTTAGTGGTGTATAAGTTATACCGTTCTCCAGGGAAATAACATCTTGCTCGTTTCTTTTCTTCAACACTTCTATCAAGATACTCTCCGGCAGCAGGATACTTTCTTCTAAAAGCAGCATAAAGCTTTTCGAACTCAACCTCCGTATAAGCTTGAGCGCATTCTGTGAACTTCTTTACAACTACATCTTTGTTGACGTTAGATAAACTGCCTTTCACATTTTGAGCCAAATGATAAGTACAATACCCATGTTGAGACAACGGATAAACCTCACTAATTGACTTGATGAGGCTTTGATTCCTGTCAGATAGAAAAACCAATTCATGATCATCCACAATTACCGTCTTTAGCATATTGAAAAACCAACTCCAGCTTGCATTGTTCTCGCCATCAACTACAACAAAAGCAAGAAGATAATGGTGATGATCAGGATCTTGAGCTGTAGCAACAAGTAACACTCCACAATATGCAGTCTTAAGGTGTGTTCCATCCACAATTATCACTTTTCGCATGCTGCTAAAGCCTTCAATACAAGCTCCCAACGCGAAGAATACATACTTGAACTTATTTTGCTCATCCAACTCCACACGTGTAACTGTACCCGGATTCATCTTCTCTAACATGTACATATAATAATGCAACATCTTATAACCATCCTCAAGACTTCCTCGTGCATCATAATCAACTTGTTATTTTCCTCTCCATGCGGTTGAATATGACACTTTAACTCTAAGTCTTCCTTGAACCATACTAATCAGATTTTTGGGACTTGGTGTGTCTATTTGACCTAGATAATCTTCTTGTAAAACATAAGCAACTAACCGCGAAGTGCCGTTTCTTCTATTTTTGCTAGTACTCGTACTTGATCGAGTGCACGTATGCATCTTGTTGTATGTTCTAATAGTGAAGCAATCTGAATCCTTAACCTTCGCAGCTCGTAGAGACCACTTGCAACCCTCTTTATGCTCACTACATTTGATCACATACAACTTTGTATTTGAATTTATTATAACAAACTAAAAATAGTTCTTGTGGGAAGCTCTTTCAACCAAATTTATCACTCTTCTTTTACATTCAAATTCTTCGCCCACAGTCACACATTCATACCATCTTCCCATTCACTACATCTAGACAAAACAATTTCGTCTTCAAAAGCACCTTCTTCGCCTAAAAATTCTTCACCATTCTCCACCACCTCATTATCAACCAAAGGTGGATCATCGTCACATATAGGCATCATCTCATCATCAATTTCGTTGTTCACACTACCAATTACACTTCTTCGATCCTCTCTTGAAGGTCGCTCATACACCTGAATTGGCGCCCATATTTGAATTTCACGATTTTCCTCCTCTTCATGATTTTGTTCACCTCCCTGAATTTGTTCAACAATATTATTCTCCTCTACATGCAGCACACTTCTAAACTGTTGTTCATTCACTTCCATTAGATAACCAAAAACATCGTCATCATCAAAGATATAGGATGGAGTATTCGGATTTAACACCACTGCAATGTAACTAATTTTTAACTTCGTTGTAGCTTCATTGACCCTCATCTTCCGGCATATTTTTTCAACCAGCTCGGAATAAGTGACCTCTTCAACTGATGACTTTATAACTAAAGTGTGCATTCGATTTTCTCTTGCAATCCACCGTAATGTACCCCCATCTTTTGTATAAGATCCCCCATACTCAAAATGTATGATTACGCAACGAAGATTCATGGTCCCCTGAAAAAGAATACATAATATTAGTATAGTTGTCGAAAGGATAACTCTGTCTGTCATACTAGTCCTACCATTCATACCAGCAATACCAATCGTACCAATTCTTCTTCTCGATTTTAAGTTGGAAAACTATAATTTTCTTACGATTCAGCAACTAGAGCGACAAATCAACTTATCCCAACCATAAATCGTCTGAGTAAACATGCTAATATACCCAATGCACCTATAAATTGAACTACAAAATCTCAATCCTAGATAATCTCAAACCTAGATCTAATATGGTTCAATTAACAATCTACCCTTGACCCAGCACAAAAATGTATTTTGTATACATAAATTGCCCAAAATTCACGACAAACTTACTCAAAATCACGATTTGAGCTTCAAGTTTGCTCTTTAAAGGCGTGAAGGAGGTAGTTCAAGGAGGAGAGAGAGAGAGACCTAAACAATATTTTTCTTTTTCGTGAGCTGAAAGAAGATTGGGGAAAATTTTAAAAAACGGACCTCACCATCTAATTATTTTTTATGTTTTATTTATTTTTTTGTAGAGATAAATGTGGACTCATCATCTAATTTTTTTAATATATTATTAATATTTAGCAAGGGTATAAAAGGATTTTAATTTTGTTTGGAGTGTATGGAGTGTATGTAAATTAAAGTAGTGTATGAAAGATTACTTTTTGTGGGAGAAGAGGAAGAGGAAGAGGAAGAGGAAGAGGAAGAAGCAGGGGAAGAGGAAGAAGCAGGGGAAACAAGAAAAGAAATGGAACAAATGAAGAAGCAGGTGGAGAAACTCATAAGTGACGCAGCGACCAAGCATATGGTGATGGGAGAAGCAACTCGAGGTAATTGGAATAATGGTGGCAAAAGAAAAAATCGTTGAGAAAACAGCTGTGGAAGTAAGAAAATCCTTACAGAGAAGCAGAAGAACGTTTCACATGATTAACCTGATAAAAAGATTAGAATATCATTGTAAGAGTATGGAGATTTGAGAGGAAAGCATGAGGAGTCAGGGAGAATGGTCAATTTAAATGCAATAATAATTTCTTCTCAGCTGGAAGAGATCAATAAAGCTACAATAGAAGGAGAGAGCACGTTGGAGCGGAAGATGAAAGATATGAACGAGTGAGAAGCGGCAAATAGTACACTGCATTGTCGATGCTAAATTTAGAAAATGGAAACCACGTGAACTATAGCATAGGTCGATATGTCTGTAAGTGATAGGAAACTACTAGAATGTGAATATCCAAAATTTACCAAAATATCTTTCTTCAACCACCAATATAAGTGCACTATTGACGGGACTGACATAAAAAAATTGATATTATAGTGATAACAGTGGTTTTGGTTTCAACTTATATGTTTAATAAAGTGACTCTAAATACAATAAAGTAAATTTTATCCTCTATAATTATGTAATTTTTCCATCCTAATATTTGATATATTGCTCATAGAAAATAACATTGAAAATGCCCAACTTTACACTGTAAGAGCACATACCACCACTTGAATGTAATTATGGTAGATAAACCACCACACCACTTGCTTAGCATTTGATGGTAAGTCTTAATCTGTAACGCCCACAAGAAATCAACAGTCCCTACTAAAGGATCTAGGAAAGGTGATCCTTCCAAGTCCATCAAAGTCACAACTCTATTTGTTTTCCTTTTTACCAAGCTGGTTGCAAGAGCCCCATTGTTAAGAGTTGTGCAATTTGCTGCAATGCAAGCAGGCATGAGGTAGTCTGCATCTTTGGTCATATTCTTTGATGGGTGACTACACACCACCTGGAAGGAAACTACTGCACATTTTAGCATTCTTAAGTACTACACATTTAGATTTACTCGAGTTCACATTTTTTGATTCAAATAATTGCAAATTTTGATACATGTGCTATATGAATTTATTATTTTGAGTCATGTATAGAAATCATGGTCTCCCAAAACATGTGTTATAATTTTATTTTATCAAAGCATAATGAATATAATGCTGAGAATTAAGAATCTAAACCACAGTGTTGTGGCACTATTTGACAAACCTTTAAAAAAAATTTATACACTAAACAATCTATTTTTTTTCTTTATAGGGCAAGAAGATAAATAAAAGACAATTAACAAGAGTTATGTAAGTTATTTCTTATATGTTTTTCTTGGAGTTGGGTCTAAAAAATGAAAATGAAAGTTCGATGTGGCCATTTTCCCTGTGTAGTTATGTAGATTAACGCATATCTATAGACGTTTTCTTCTATCCAGAAAGCAACCATCTTCCACACAAATTTATTGGCTGATTTTCTGACCCTATCATATTTTTCAGAAACTATCATGTAGCTCCTTACTCTCTTATTAAATGAGAGGAGAAATGTCGGGGAGTTGTTCTGTAGAGGAAAAGGGATCGAGAAATATTTCGAGAGGAAGGGTTTACTTATACAAATTTCAAAGGCAAGGTTTCATGCTAATATATAATAGATGTATAACCACCGAAAATTACAATATCTATCTTATTAAAAGGGAAGACATAGACTTTTTTATATATGATTTTTCAAAATGAACATATTTTAGAAATTTTATTAAATGTATCTAATAAATTAAAATAACTCTAATTACTTATTTACATATTCCAACATACATATTAGAATATTCTAATATTCTTTTCACTTAATCACTATCAAAACTGTAAACCAATACAATTTAAAATCATCAATCTTTAGCAAATTTGAATATAGTTTGTTTTCAGGTTTAAAATAAATCCATAACTTTTAAAATAATTATATTACAATATTATTATTTTCTAAATAAAATTTTTTACAAAAGTTCAAAAAAATGATAAAGTGATAAATTTTAGAAAAATCTATAAAAATTTATAAATAATTTATATAAACTAAAAAAATTGAAGTTTAGTCATCTGATGTTTTTTAAATACTCTAACAGGTTTTGTTTCACGGTATTTCGGGAATTGAATATTATCTGAACTGAACCCATACAAGTATTCGAGAAAATCTAAAAGTTCAAAAATCTCAAATCTAAATCGAACCCAGAATTTGATATAACTGAAAATTCTAAAAATTTTAAATCTAAGCTCGAATCCAAAACTCGAAATAACCGAAAATTTTAAATTCGATACTCGAAAATTTAAACATGATTAATAATATATAAAATTACTAAAAAAAACCTGCGTGATTGCGCGGGTCAAAACTCTAGTTACCGTCTTAAAAAAATGTACCTTAAATCCACCGGACCTACACACTAACATATTAATAAAAAAATATCAAAATACAATGCATCATTTTGTGAAGGAAAATACCAATTAAAAACAACAACAAACACTTAATTAACAAAACGACCATATAAAAACAACGAAAGCTATGATATACTATGTTGTTTAGTGTTAAGTGTTTAGTGTTAGTTTTTAGTCCAGTTTACAAAATTTAAAAACAGATTGTTTAGACCATGTATAGACCAGTATAGAACACATGATCATTACTTTCTTATAATCCTTACTAAACATGAGTTTTACTTTGTTTTCAATAGTTAAATTTCTTTATTGAACAAAATACTTTTTATTAATCCCAAATAACACAATTCATTTATCTTTTATGTTATATTAACATAAAGAAAACGTCAACAATGAACGATATTGGTCAGGTCCGGCCCGTGTAAGTGGTGAGCCTAAAGCAAAAAAAAATAAATATGCCCAACCTCAAGGGGGTTGATTCGAACTGAACACCGTTAACACTGATAAGAAAGATACTACCACTACACTACAATGAACTTTCAAAAGTGTTATGCCCTAAAACTTTGTTAAATTTGTTTACGTCTAAAGCACATGCTTTCCCTATTTTATGTGAGGATCGGCACTGATATTGGTTCACATACTAAAATATGATATTTATAATATAAAACCAAATCATCCATGTGCATGGCACTGCCCATAACTAGTTTTATTAAAATAGAGTCACTAAAATTCTACTCAACAAGGGTCATAGTTAAACTAATTCATTAGTAATTTATATAACCTATTAGTATTTTTTTTAAATCGATCAAAAATATAAAATTTTAAAAATATCGGACAGAATATTCTTTTGTTAAACAATAGTAGTCATTTTGCTAACATACACATTATAACAAACTAGGCTAGGTTTTCTACTATAAAAGTCAATATGGAATCTGACAAAGACTCGATAATTTGCGATGATCCATGACAAGGCTAGATTCGGTAAACGAGATAAGCTAGGTATTACCTATGGCTTAGGTGGTGGCTTCCTATGGTCCACACTCTGCAGGATTACGTCGCTCTAACAATTGATGATTGCGTGAATACTTCGAATCTAATTTTCTAAGTAACCAAAAAACATATATTTCAAATAAGATGCATTACTAGATAATTTAAATTAAAAGTTGATCGACAAAAAAAAATTTTAAAGTTGATATGTGGTTCGGTATAAAATTCAAAGAATTTTTTTTCTTTTGCTTTTGTTATTAGACTTTCTGACTGAATACATACAAAAAATTAACACTCAAAGCGAGAAACCAAATCGAGAGTTTGTCGATCTTAGACCATCTCCGATAGTCGGTGTTTCTTCGATGTGTCCGTTAAGTGGTCTGAGATCTTGGTTTGATTTTAATTCTCTTCTCTGTCGTTATTCTTTGTTTCCTGTTTGGAGTCAGATTGAATCAGATCCGGAGAAACCGGTGTGCGTTGAGGCTATGCTCGGCAGCTTCTCTTTGAACCACCTGGTCTCTTTCTTTCGTGCAAGGGGGAGGGTGGAGGCAAGTCGCGTGTCGTAGTTGTGTCTCTCGTTTTCATAGATTTGGGTAGGGTTTGTGGTCTTAACGGTGATTTTGCTCTCGACATGGTTTAGTGGAGGTGCTTCTGCGGCTTTTAGTTTCTACTATGTTAGGTACTATAGAGTTAAAGCTAATGGTGGGGGAGCTTATCTTTTTTTCCTTAAGTAGTTGTGCTTGGTGGTTTGGGTAGATGATACAGCCGGTGGCCACGGGAACTACGAAAACAATATTACTCATGAACCATATTCCCTTTTTTATACGTATCAGTTGTTGGGAGTAACTTAGGTCATGGGAATTCCCTCACGCTTAGATGGAGTACAGCAATAAGACCTCAAAGCAGGGGAGTGCCCAGAAGCAGGAAGCCAGACTACGTTGCATAGCCGGAAGCAGGGAGTCAGATGACCCTGCAAAGTCGAAAGCCGGAAGCCAGTCGACCGCCGATTGTTGCTTTTTTTACTATTTAAATTAGCAGATAATCATGTGTATTCTGTAGATAAAGATGCATATATTCTGTAGATAATCATGATATATCCGATTCTTGGAGAGATAATCATGAATGTGGGAACCAAAATTCTCACTGTCAATGTTATGTGGTTCACGGACTCTCTGTAGCCAAAGATCGACATATCAAGCAGTGAGTGAAAAAGTTAATAAATAAGAAATACGAAATAAGAGATAAACAGATTATGAAACGAAACAAGTTGATAACGAAAGTGAATCAATACGAAACAGATTGCGAAGTGATATGCTTTTAAGGGTGGAAAAATAATAAGATTCGAAAGAATAGGTTAACGTGAATGAATACTGAATGAGTACAAAAGCAAATCGAAAGTAAACGAAANCGAAAAACGTAAGCGAAGAACGATTCGACAGACACAGATAACGAAGAAAGTTAAGGGATCTTATTCGAAATCGTGATCGGAGCGTGCGCAACCGGTGTTAAGCCGTGGCCGCGAACTGTTTGTGAAAACCCTAGAACTACAGCGTAAACTCGTTACAGAGTTGAGACGCAGCTCGTTTACGAAAACAAAGTAAGAACCCAAGTTTTTTC
>OVAN01008123.1:0-18631 GCA_900406275.1 Anastatica hierochuntica | reverse complement strand
TAAAACCCTCCCTACGGTGTTCTTCAGTATGCCAATACCAAAGCGGCTAAACCGCGAACTTGTCACACTCCCAGTTGATTTCACCTGTGTGACCCCATCAGTAGCTTTATCTTTTGAGGAGTCAGGCTGATCCTATCAGAAAAAAGGCAAACCTTTTAATCAGTAAGCAATTGTCTTCTATACCCTTACAGGTTGGTCCTGGGCTCCAGCCCATAGGAAATGAGACATCAGGCACTAATAAAAGAAAAAGTTAAGTAAACGAAAAGATATTTCAGTGATATTGACCTGTATTGGCTTCCTACCAAAATCTGGCTCTGAGACACTCCTACTATGTGCTGCCATCGCCCTCCCGTTTCCACTCCTGTCATGTGTGGGTTCTGTTGAAGCAGGTGCCAACAACGATTGCATTGTATTGGCAGATTGACTATAAGGTAACTTAGTGGATTCCTGCTGTTGATGATAATACTCGTTTACTTGCAGGCTTCCTGTTGTTGAATGTGGTGCAGGTGGTGGCATGCCCCCAACAACACGAGTTGCTGTACTATCAAAAAAGGTCAGCAGTTTTCCAACTATTTTTCCTGGGGCCAAATTCGCAGTAAAGCCACCCTGAAATAGAAACACCCAGTTAAATTGAATCCTAAGTTAAAACAAACTTTAGGGTGTTCCCGGGTTATGGAAATCCATGAGGCTTGATTTCTTTTTCGGCATTTCAATCAAAGGAAAACTCAAAGATGCAAGTATTCTGTTCACATCTCCATTTAAAGGAAAAGACAGCTACAACAGTTATAAACCCACCAGTAAAATCAACAGTTCCATATATTTTGTTGAAACAAGAAGTTGCGTTANAGCTGTACCTCTTGGTGGATACGGATTCTCTCTTCAAGAGATAAAGCAAACTGCTTCCACGTTTCCACTTCAGGTGATCGGCCAGTCTTGAGGCATTTTAATACTGCTTGACAATACCTGACTCAGCCACAGCACAACAACATCAAGAAACCATATACAGTCTAACCAAGGAATAGTCGTGAAAAGTCAATCTCCTTACTTCTGTGCAGCCGAAAGTTTTCCAACTTCGGCCAGCATATGGGCATATATGACTTTGTATGGCTGAAAAGGCAGCAAGGTAAACTGAGAGTTTCCCAGTGTCTTAGAGTATTCATATAACTCTGTTCTCTGCCCATAAAAGATAAACCAACAAATCAAGAAAACATTCACAAATGTAGAGGAACTATGAGGCTACTTATGATATGCTCAAAGTAGAATCTCCCGGCTATTATGATGATAAATAAAACTAGTGTCAAAGATCACCTGTATAGCTTCGGGATTTGCATAAGTTCTAGGATATTTCCAATGATCTGCTCCGACAAGGCATAGCCTTGCACTATCTGAGTATGGATCAAAGTTCTTATCCGCAATCAAATAACAAATATGTGCTGCAATAATCTGATACATAAGAGCAGATCAAATGTCAGGATAAATAAAGTCTTCGATGAATTTAAACAATACAGCAAGGCATAGAACCACCTCGCCCCTTTCTTTCCACATGCAGTCTCCAAGATGAGTAATCACAAGCTCATCATCTGGGGTTCTGTTTGCAGTTATTATACCCAAATTCTCTTCCCAATTGTCAAGCATGCTACTACTGCCAACCTGCATTTCAAAGAAACAAAGAGACACTTGTCTCATACTGTCTTCCCATCATCTATACAGTTCCGATGTTAATCATTGTAATTGATATTTAGCATGCTTTGGTGGAGTTTGAATGATTTAGTATCTTAATCATGAGAGTACTAAGGGGTTAGGATTGTGTTTTTCTTATTTGAATTTTTGGTATCTAATTTTTGGATGCTTAGTATTTCTCATCCTCAGTAAGGAGATTAGTTAACCATATGTGGACTTCACCAATGTAATCTCTACACATTCTGTCAACGAGTCTCTAATATTTTTTTTTTTACTTTTTAATCTATATATTGTCTAACGGAGAAGAAATAATGGTTACTCACCAGGGGTTGGTGTTGAGGCACACTAACGGAACCCGGAAAACTGGTATTGCTTGTACTTCCATTAGAGAACACTTCAGCTGGTTGCCCTGCAACCAGCAAGCACAATGTCCGCAAAGGTGATCCAGGTACCAGCTGGCGAAGAGCCATTTGTTTCACAGTGTCAACATAGAACTGCATCAATTTAAGAGATCGACCAAGTCAGTCAAAAAACAACAGGAGTGGAATGTCTAGATCTATAGCAATCAAAGGGGAGGAACCTGATCCCCAAGCTGTGCCGCGATAACAAGTGCCGGTCCCCATAAATGGCCTTCTTGTGCACATTGCAGAGCCTCCATTTTCCTCCCAGAAGCCAGAAGATTCTGCACCTCTGAAGCAGTTACCTGCAAATAATTTCACATAAGCTGATAAGAAAAAACAAAACAATCGTCTATTTTACAACCTTTTCCTTCGAAAAAGAATATGGGATAAGATGTCGAATACTCACTTGCATTTGTGATTCAGGTGGTAAATGATGCAAGCATTGGTTCAAATGAGCATAACCACCATCTTTCTTGGCAAATGCAAAAAGTTTAGCGACCGCTGCTTCAGCAGAATCGGTTTCCTGTTTATAGTTTACATACAAGGCTGAGAAAACTGTTGCACTAACACATACAAATGTTTAATTAAGAAATGTCCAGACGAGTGATCTCCATAACTGGTCACCTTTTGCGTTGCATCAGTTCCAAAAGGAGACCTGAGTTTCCCATAATACTGGCAAGAGATTCTGAGCAAAGAAAGAAGCATCTTTAAAAGTTTCCCTCTTGAAAAGTCCATGTCAGATGATTCACAATGCAAAATTCTCTCATCAAGCCACTTATGCAGGTCTTTACTTCCAACATTTCCTCCAACCAAGGGACCCGGAAGAGGTTGTTGATGCAGACTACTAACGTAACTCGAAGAGTCTTCCCCAGCACTTGAATAAGCGACACTCCCAGAAATAACTTCTGCCAGGTTTAATACAGAGATCGAGTTTCCTCCAGTTCCCTTTGAATCAAATCGAAAAAGTTAGCAATTAAATCAGAATTAAGGTTATTGTAACTTATTTCAATACATGTCAATGATACCCTGCAAAAGTTTGCATAGACTTCCCAGGGTGTAAAAAAAATGGAAAATAACACTTCAGGACTAACCTGACTCCCAAACGATGAATTCTGCAGAGACCCATTACTATCCTTAATAACAATGAGCTTTCCACCAAATCCAAAATTGACAAGGGCGTGTGGTGGACGACCATCAGATGATCTTCCTGCTGTTGGGGAGAAAGACTGATTGCTCTGAAATGACTGTGGAGCATCAACTATAGATTTCTGTCTGCTATAGAAATCGTCCGAGAAACTCAAAGGTCCATTCTGTGGGATACTAGTCACATTCATATGCTGCGGGACGAAGGTCTGAACTCCAATCTCATTTGGCTTAAACTGTTCAGCCATAAGTCCATTATTGTAAAAACTATTTACTTGCTGGTTTCCTCTGAAGTTTGATAATGAGGTAGAAGTTACAGCCGCTTCAGCCTCACCTCCATTTTCTGATTGCCATGTGTTTGTAGTCTGCTGATTGTTGGCATAGTAAGATTGGTCCCAACTTCCCTGTTGGCTACCAAATTCTTGCGCTTTGAATGTCTGTTTATTATCGTTACAATTGTACATGTTACTCTCGCTATTGTTGTGATACATAGCTATAGGAGCATGTCCATTCAGCACTTGCTGATCATGAGCTTGACCAGTTCCAGTTGTTTGAGAAGCCTGGTTGTAGTTGTCCAGGGAGCGCCATTCTTGAACAATTTTGTCATAGTACCACCCTGGATACTGCGAATCAAATACCATGTGTTCTGGATATCCGTTTCCCATTTGTGAAACCTGGTTCCAAGTAGATATATTCTCGGCTGTACCAGCCACTGCAGATGTTGTCGTCTGCCTCAGATAAGCAACTTCCGAGTTATCAGTAGATGCAGCGCTTTCCCAGTTACTTGTTGAGTTTAAATAGCTGTCATGAGAATTCAGGCTTGCATGGCCATCAACTTGATACCACTGGCCAGTACTTGCATCATATTTCCATCCAGGATAGAGATTTTCCCAAGATTGACTGTTATCCACGTACTGCCCGTTCGCAGAATCTTGATTGACTTCACCCTGATATTGCTCGAAGCCTGCCGAATTAACTAAACCAACACTTATGTTCTTTGTATCATTGGATACTAAGTTATCTGCATTGACCACATCTGCCTGTGAATTGCCTGTAGATCCCTCCAACTCGGTGAAGAAATCAGAGTATGAACCAAAACCACGACCGTCATGTACAGAGGATGAATCCGCATAAAAAGATCCCCAACCAACTTCCTTAACCCCAGGACTCCCAGATTCATCGATGGTATTGCTTTCTTTTGCCGTTTCAGAAAGTGGCTTATCATCCACCTCCGATCTCAGCACATCATCTCTTAACTTATCTGCATCACTGTGGATACCTTCCTGAACAACAGATGAAGGTTCTTCTTTTCCCATCGAACTACTTGGACCCTCGTTCCCAGCGACTACTTCATTCAATTTTCCATCTTCGTCACCCACAGAATCATCAACAACGGAGAGATTAGAAAACGCTCTGGCGTCATCGGAATCACCTCCATCATCGAATTTCAGCTGTTTAGCAGAAGATGAAGCGTGGGTTTCGCTGGGAGAGTAAGCATCATCAACAAGTTTGTCGAAGAAGTCTTCGTCCGTTTGATCATCCAGCAAAAACTGAGAAGTCGAAGCCATCAATTGAAAACGAGATCAAAACCCTGACCTAAACCCCCACACAAAATCTCTGCTAGAGATCAACGAATCTGAAAGCTTCGCGAGATGATAGATTGCGAAATCGAAGTAGATTTATAGATCAGAGAGCAGAGTGACATAAACAGATTCAAAATCGACAAAGGAGTTTCGGTAAATTTTCCGGATCCGATCTCCGATTAGTCGGTGAAATCTCCGAGATCGAACGAGAAAGAGAGACTCTTTGCTGTTTTTTCTTTGCGGAAAAAAGGTTTTGCATTCCCTTTTCCGAATATACCCTTGTATGTATGTATGTATGAATATGTATTGACCATTCACAAGATTAATAATGTCTCAGTGAGACGATGATGAGCCCATAATGAATCCATTTGACCACAATAACAATACAAATTAATCTTTGTCTTTAGATGAGATGAAACGGTAGATCTTATTTTATTGTGTTCCATAAATGATTATCTACCAAACTAAAACTCTAGCAACATCTTAAGTCATGGAAAAGTATTAACACAGACTACAAAGTATACAACAAACTTGTGATTGTAAATCAATATCAATGCTCTGTAAAAACAAAACTACAGAAAATAAAACAAATGTAATTTTTTTTTTTTTTGAAAATGTTTGACTAGATCACTAGAACATACATTTTTCCTTTTAGTTGAATTGAACAACTTTAATTAATTTATAGACGTAGATAAAAAAAAATGATTTGACTAGAAATTTAGACCAAAGGTTACTTAATTTTCGATTATTTTCCATAGAGGATAGAGGTCCAATTAGCAAAAGATTTTAAAAAAATGTAACTTTACTTTTATAATTTTAAAGATTACACTGAACTTAAGTTTAATATATTTTCATATCTAAAGGTGCTATCACAAATACACACTAACCATTTTTATTATTTTTATTCATAATAGACACATGTTCTCTAAAACCACAAATTTTAAAAGTCTCCACCAAATCACTTCCATAGTTGACCGGCTAGTTTTACGTCTATCAAATTGAAGAAGAAAAGTAAAGTGTAAAAGTATTTTCTCATTAGTTAAACAATAAATGAAGATTAATTTATAGAAATACACTTAAAAGGAAAAGAAATTTTACATTTACACCTGTCTTTTAATGGTTTTCAAATATACACCTCAAATATTAGGGTTTAGGGTTTAGGGTTTAAGGTTTAGTGATTAGGGTTTAGCTATTAGGGTTTAAAGTTTAGGAATTATGGTTTAGGGTTTAGGGTTTAACGTTTAGGGTTTCTTTTAGTCTAGGGGTATAATGGTCTTTTTCATTAAAAAGGGAGGTGTAAAAATAAAATTTTTTCAAGCAGGGGTATTTTTGAAAAACAGACAATACAAATGTGTATTTTTGTAAGTCTCTCATAAATGAAAGAGTCTCTCATATACACTTCTCATAACTCTCTCTCTCTTAACTAACTAACAAATCTAATATTACTAAAGATACTTTAGTGAAAATTGTGAGGGAAAGTTACACCCATAGATACTTTTGTCTTTTTAATTACATCTATAAGCACTTCCTTATTTTTAGGCACTTTTTTACTGTTCATTTTTTTAATACCATTTTACCCCTGTGGACAACAAATCTGTGGACAAATTCGCATGGAGTCGGTTATGTATCACTAATCGTGGACAAAATTACGTTGTTAAATTACGACAGAATGCGCGTGGATGTATATGGAAAACTTTTATCATAGAAACGTTAACAACTTTATTTTACGTATTTTAGAGTTAATATTGTTTTCTAAAACATGCATGGACGTATTTTTATGGACAATTTTACTTTTGATCGTGGACAAAATTACGTTGTTAAATTACGACAGAATGCGCGTGGACATATTTTTATGGACAAATTTTTATCATAGAAACGTTAACAACAAATTTATTTTACGTATTTTAGAGTTGATATTGGTTTTCTAAAACATGCATGGACATATTATTGTGGACAATTTTACTTTTGACACTGAAAATATGAATATAAGTTTACAACGACTTTATTTTACGTATTTGTGAGTTTTTCATTGGTTTTCTAAAACATGCATGGACTTATTTTTGTGGACAATTTTACTTTTGACATTGAAAATATGAATATAAGTTTATGTAGATAAGTTCTTGTGGACAGTGGTGGTTAAATACATGTCCATGTTTTTGTATCCACTTGAACACATATAATTGGATGAGATTTCGTAGATTTGTCATCCATAAACTCATCCGCAACATCATATTCATTTATATTTTTTTCAAAAACTTTTTCCACTATACATTATCCATCACATTTTTTTGTCTAGTACACATTTACCATTTAATTGTCCAATACACATTCATCATGAATCTGCCAGAAAACCACATAATAAGAAACATAATTTTTCAAAAAAGTTATATTCTATGAGTGAATGTGTACACAAGTTCTAAATCAACATCATTTCCAAATGGATTCACTTCACGCTCTTTATGATCCCACCCTCCACTTCTATATTCCAACCACCACCACCTAGTCGTCCACCATAACCAATACTAGTTTCATCCATTGAAAGCTTAACTTGAGAACTTGACTAAGCAACCAAATCAAAGTTTGATACAGGACTTGTACACAGATTCAGATTCCGAAAAGTTTGAGTGCAGTCTAATCAAATTAACCAAAAAAAAAACAGAGGAGGAGAACGTAATACTTACATAGGCAAATGTTTTTCTTCAGCGAGAATCGCATTGTTCAACTTGATGTCGTATCTATCACACGATTACATACGAACAAAAAACATATAAGCAAACGCAGCGAAGAAGATTCAAACGATCAAAATCCAGATTCAAAACGAAAGGCAAAGAACGAGGATTAGATCTGAAGATTTGTAGCTTACTTGAAGAGAAACTCATCGTCGACGACGACAGAGATATCGAGGAGAGGGTTACCCATATCGAGAAGGATACCGTCGAAATCGGAAGAAGAAGCCATGAGATGAATCTGAGAAAGGCTGTTAAGATTCAGATCTATTTTTTCTTTTGGAGGAGAAGGAAGCCAAAGTTTAGTAGTATTTAAAAACTAAAGAATTTGTCACAATAAATCAGATATTTGAGAAAGAGAGAAAGTAGATGGTTCCTTGGAAGAGAGGGTAAATATGTCATTCATACATCTTAAAGTGCTCAAGAATTAAAATGTACCTATGGGTGTAATTGAAATCACAAAAGTGCCTATGGGTGTAAATTATTCAAATTGTTATACTCTCCTTTTGACATATGTCTTTTTTATGTGTCAAACCCACAAATTTTTATAATTTATTTAATTCTTGAATGATCAAATCTTTTTAAAAATCTTTAAAAAAATAATATTCTACAGGTTTCTCACCACTAAACTGTTGATCTTCTCCACGTTCAACGATCAGTTTGACGAATCAGTTTTTCCAAGCAATTTAAAACCACCAATTAACTTTCTTAAATAAATAAATCCTCCTCTCTCCATATTTAATCGAGCTCTCTCTCACTCACTAATTTTTCTCCTCATTTCCGTTCTCGCTATCTCACTCACGAAACCGTCTCTGTTCATGGCGGTCGATTCAAAATCAAAGAAGGCAAACTAATTAGTAGAGCAGTGACATGAACTCTCTCTGGACTAACCTTTTTATATTACATAACCTTAGTAAATCTCTGTAACCCTCTTGTTGTTTCTTATTTCCCATTAAATGATTTGTGTATTTAGTCATACATCTTTTGAAACCCATGTTTTTGATGGCATGTAAGTGTTAAAATGTGCAAAAGAGAGGTTCACTTACTTAGATTCTAAAGATCTATGTCTTGCTTTTCATGAACTCTTGGCAGCTGAGAGAATCAATTTTGATCGAAACACATCAAGCTTTGGAAGCTTTTTTGTTCTAAAGATAAATATTTTCTTTATGTATCATAATTTAAAGCGTCAAAACTTCCAAAAACTTTATTACAATACATTACAATATTTTTAAGCTTATCGTGTCAATTTGCTTGGCAACAGAAGTGCTACTCTCCATGTCATACCCATAAGCACATATTTTCATCAATCTGAAGCTTACAACTTAATGCTGCTCTTTCTAATTGATTATGATCCTTCACGTCACCCGCTTGGTAAGTTCTATTCACCACTTTTTCAATTATTCTTGGTAACATCTGTTAGGATCTTTGATAAAGAATTCAATTTTCTTATTCATGTCTTGAGTCATTCGTTCTTATGAGGAGAAATGACATTGATATTGGATACATGTTGGCATTCAGAAGAACTAATTAACTACCTTAGATAAATAAGTAATCTTGATTATTTCTTTCTTACACTGATCTTTGTAATATTTTTCCCCTCAAGTCACAAATATCGCTTATGCTCTCAACATATTTTTCAATATTACTACCTAAAAAGTTGTTTACTATTTTTATAATATACATCTCCTTTGTTTTTCAAGATCTTTAAATTATATGTAAATTATCCTCTTTTGGCCACTTCGTTTTTTTTTGCTTGATTACCTTTTTACTGACGTGATTCTTTTCTCAGGTTTATCCATGGCCAAGAACCTTGGCCCAAGGTTTCTCATTGTATATATCCGTGCTTCTAAACTCTTTTTTCTCAACTCTCACCATTGTCAAGGTTATCTTGTTTTTCTTGACGTATATCTTAATCACTCATATTTATTTTTGGTCTATGTATTTTAATATTTCTTTATTAGTTTTAATTTTTGGTGACATTTAAGGAATTATAAAACATTGTGATATATTATTACACAAGGAAAATTTTCTATATGCATCCCTCAAGCCACATAAGGGATGAATGAACTAGAGGTTAGCTTTTGTATTTTTTGATTTTGGAAAAAAATTAGTCAACTTAACCTTGACATTGTAAGTTTTGCTTTTATATAACTTAACTTGCGGCAACTATTGAGTTTTTCCAACATTTGTGAACTCTCTTACGACCTTTTTCATGTTAGTGTCAAGTTCGATGGTGCAAAAAACAACAAAGGAAAAGGAAATTAGCAATGAATTTTTTTGTGTTAGTGTTAAAACTTGTTTCGTCTCTGGAAATATAATTTGTTACGAGTTGTAGTTCTTCTTTGATATACATTTGGTTGTCTATGTATACCCACCCAAGAGTTCTATAATATTTTCTAATTTTTTTGATTTTGATGTATTTTTGTTTGGATCAAGTGACTACTACAACTATAGATAGTAATAATATTTGTGATTTACTAAAATGTGAAGCAACATCAAGTCACTAAAACACTAATGTTCTTATTGTGTAAAACACAATAGTCATTGATAAAATATTGTATATGACGAAGATTTAAGTTTCAATCAATAAAATAGAAAATTAAGTATGTTAATTGAGTATTTGATTTATTTTCTTTGCTCATACATAATACGAGCTTAATACTAGTTATACTAACAAACTATTAGTATTTACATCTCGATACACCCCCTCGAGTCTCTAAAACTAAACAAGTAATTGGTGAGAAGAGACTTGGAATTGACATTCGGCAAAGTAAAGAATGAAAGGGACAAGATTGTAAGGCTTTGGTTAAAATATCAACATGTTGATTCTCTGTGGTAACATGTAGAACTTTCAAAAAAAAATCTTTCTTTAGATGATCCCTTGTCGTATGACAGTCAATTTCAATGTGTTTTGTCCTCTCATCGAAGATTGGATTGTAAGCAATGTACATAGCATATTTACTATCACAAAAAAATTTTGCAGGCACACGTACCTTGACCTGCAAAATGATCCAAGATTTGTTGTAGCCACAATAACTCACATGTTGCCAAAGCCATGTTCATGTATTCAACTTCAGTGTTGCTTCTACTGAATGTATGTTGCTTCTTAGACTTTCATGTAACCAAAGAGGTTCTAAGATAAAAAAAAAACCAATTATTGATCTCTTGGAATCTGGACAAGATGCTAGTCAGCATCCGAGAACGCATCCACACATATTTCTGAGTCTGAGGCATAGAAAAATCCTTGTCCTGGATTTGATATAATATACCTAAGAACTCAATGAGCAGCCTGCATATGCATATCAGTAGGAGCTGAGATATACTGGCTCAATTTTTTCATAGCATAGGTGATATATGGCCTAGTTATTGTCAAATACAATAACCTACCAATCAGTTCTCGATAAGAATAGATATCCTCCAATGGCTCACCTGATTCTCTATTCAACCGTATACTAGGATCCATCAACATTGAACAAGGTTTAGATGCTAACATACTTGTGCTCTCCAATAGATACAAAGCATAGTTTCTTTGGCACACTGAGATACTTGTTGAGTTTCTTGCAATTTCCAATCCTAGAAAGAATTTTGGAGTCCCCATATCCTTTATTATGAATGCACCATCCAATATTGTCTTCAATCTTTGTAAAGCTGCTTCGCTATTAGTGGCAATAAGAATGTCATACACATAGACCAATAATGCAATGAATTCAGTAGCTTATTGCTTCACAAAAAAGTAGTATTTGCAAGACATTGGTGGAAACCATCTTTCAATAACACAGCAGAAAAACACTTACACGATTGCTTAGAAACTTGTTTCAATCCACAAATGGATTTATGCAAACAGCAAACTGGATTGGGAGGAAGTGTTACTCCAGGAGGAGGTGAATATCCTAAGGGAAGGCTCATATATATTTCTTCCTCCAAATCACTATGTAGGAATGCATTGGACACATCCATTTATGCCAATATCCATCCATGGATAGCAGTTAAACCCAATATCAACTTAACACTAACTAGTTTTGCAACAGGGGAAACATTTTCTGAAAAATCTATATCCTCTTGCTGTGTAAATCCTTGAGCAACTAATCTAGCTTTATACTTGTCAGTTGTTCCATCAGCATTATACTTAATAGTATATATCCACCTACAACCAACTACATTCTTTCCCTCAGGAAATGACTCAATGCTCCAAGTCTTATTACGTTCCATTTCACCCAGCTCCTCATTCATTGCTTTAGTCCAGACAACATAGATCATAACTTTTTTAAAGGTTTTGGGTTCAGTTTCAATCGAAATAGACAAAATGTAGTTTTAGTAAGTATGCTATAAATTTTGTTATGATATAACAGAGGAAAGAGGAAAATAAATATAGGGTTCGATTTGAGGTGGTATATGGGTTTGAGAAATTTGTATTAAAGAACAATGATAGTCAGACAAGTAAGTAGGTACCTTTGGCTCGTTTTGGCCTGACATTATGAAGAACAACCTGATTAGCATTTGTAGAAACATGCTCTTGTCTAATCTGTATGGCACTAGAGGTAGAATGAGATGATGATGCATGTGACTCAGAAAGATGTGAATGATCATGAGATTCGGATGTATGATTCAAATCTCTATCTACATCATGTTCAAGAATATATGCAGGTAAAATAGACTTAGTATACAAAGACTCATGGTCAGAGACATGTATAACTAAGAAAATGATAATTTTTTTCATCATAGATAACATTTCGAGAAATAATCATCTCATGAGTATCTATGTTTAGGAGTTTACACCCTTTGTATCCTGAAGGATATCCTAAGAAAATACGAGATTGTGCTCTAGGAGTAAACTTGTTATAATCTTTAGACAAAATATATAGATACATAACACAAACAACCAAAGCTTTTCAAAACACATGTAATCTGGTTTCCTATGCATGAATTTTTTATAAGTAGAAATGTTTTTCAATATCAGAGATGGTGTTCTATTTATCAGAAAAACAGATGTGAGAATGCAATCACTCCAATATATCAAAGGCACTTGAGACTAAAACATTAATTTTTTTTGCCACATTAAGAAAATGTTGATGTTTTCTTTCAACCACCGAGTTTTTCTCAGGTGTATAAGGACAAGAGAAATAACGAATTGTGCCATGTTCTGTAATCAATTTTGAGAAATGTAATTCAAGAGCATTATCACTTCCTATAGAACTAATATTAGTTTTAGATTGTGTTTGGACATGTTTGATAAATTCTGGAAATATTTTTTAACACCATTTTCATTTCTTAACATATATATCCAAGTAACTCGAGTACAATCATCAACCAATGTTAGAAAATATCTATATCCTTCTCTAGACTCTATAGAAAAAGGACCATGCATATCTAAGTGAATCAAATCAAAAGGTAATTCTGACAAATGATTATTTGAAACAAAAGGTAACTTCTTTTGTTTTGCTAAAGGACACCTGACAAGGATTATCAAACTTGTCTTTGAAAGCTGGTAAAGAAGCAGAAATAAATTGTAACTTGGCAAGAGAAGGATGACCCAAACGTTTATGCCAGAGATGACCATCTACTGATAATGATGATGCAGCATATTGAAAGCTGATGGAATGTAAGCAGATGATGATAATGATGATGCAGCATGCTCTAATTGTGCATAAAGACTCCTCTACCAATCATCGGGTCCTGAATATGCTCCTGAATGATATAATGGTCATTATAAAAATGAGCTTAGTATGAATCTTGTTTAAGTAAACTGCTCACACTTATTAAATTGAATTTAAATGATTGCACATGCAGGACATTATGCAATATGAGTTTTCTGGTAAATGGATGTTTCCTGTATGAGTGATAGGAACCCTAATGCCATTAGGAAGAGACATTGTAACTTCGGATACTATTAAGATGTTCGAAAATAATATCAAGTCTAAACAGATATGACTAGTAGCACCACTATCTATGATCCGACTACCATCAAGAAGTTTTGCAAAAAGAGATGTAAGGTATTGATGCTGAAAAGTAAGTATTTGGCTTTCAAATTTGAGAGAGGAGGAAGGAAATGAAATTGTTGCTGGAGGATGATAAACTATTTGGTTTGAAACATGAACTTCTGGATTGAGCCGTTGAATGAGAGATTGGATTTGATCAGTTGAGAAATGACTGAGATCCTAACTGGGAGGAGCTTCTTGAGTAGTAGCAATGGTTCCTCCATTTGCAGTCATCATGTTTGCAACTACATTAGGCTTGTATTTTTGATGCTGTTGAAATGAGATTGTGGTCTAGAATTGTAATTTTCTCTTGCATTAGTAGTGAATTGCTTTTGAGGTTAATTCTTGCAAGGATTATAATATTTTTGTCATGATGAATATCCATATAAATACTAACAAATTATTAGTACTTACATCTCAATCAAGTCTTTGTCGGCTTTGTTTGACAACTTGTGTGAATTCAACATATTTATTAGATGGAAAAAAGGAAATCATTTCCATAATATATGTTGTCAGTTAATTGAAGCCATCGAATCTATAAAAAAATCACTTCTATTTTTTGTTTTCAATGTGATGACTTGTTATGTATTTTATCTCATATTTAGGTTATGAATGGAAGCATAGTGTGGTGCGTTTTTCAAGTATGGTTTTTGAAATCCACCTTTTAGTCACCAATCAAGAATTTTGTGATCATTTGCGGTTTTTATAAAAAGAAAAATGAATTGTTGATTGTGATTTTCAATATTGTGTTTTTATAGAAAATCACACAAAAAAGCGAATCATTTATATACCAGCGGATTAGCTAAAAACCGGAGGATAAAAACATTATTATACCTTATTTCGTCTGTTTGTTTATTTTTTATATATTTCTAATAATAAATACTTGCCGTAAATAGCTGATGTATTTGAAAAGAGTGCACATTATATCTTATATATTAATTGAGAAGACGGAAAGAGAAAATGAGAAGAAAAAATCATATGTGTCAATCAAAGAGGGTTTTAAGTAAAAAGTAACCAATCATCACTTTTTTATTAAATAAAATTCTAAATTAAACAAATGAAAAGATATTACCAATTAATTTATTTCTAATCCAATAATCAATAAACTTTCAAACCAAATAATTTTAAACTACTTTCTTATATTGTTAATATATACTGATTATACATTATTACGAAAAATTCGAAATATCTATGATTTCAAAAAAAGAAATTTGCTAATAATTTCCAAAACAAAGATTTCACAATCAACAAAAAATTAAATTGTTATTCTTTTAATTTCAATTTCGTAAGTCTAATATACATAAAAATTTAAATGTCTTTAATTGGTTTATTATTTAGTCTTATATGGTGGTGAGAGTTTTGAAAAATAATAATACAATACAAAATATACCTCACATATTCATTTTTTTTGTCATCATAGCCTAGTGGCAAATAGTTCCTCTTACTAGAGACAAGTGCAGGGTTCGAACTCTGGTTTCGTGAGATGGATGCAGAGGTGGTGCAACCACTGGCCCACTTGCTCCTCTCCCTCACATGTTCATTCAAAAACTTATTTTAAATATATTTGGTTTTAAAAAATTGAATGGAATAGTATTTATTTATTTTTGGTTTAAAAAAGGGTTGAATTGAGTTAAAACATACTCCCTATGTTCCATTATATAAGTATTTTGAGATAAAAAAGAAAATAAAAACTTTGTCTTTTTATATTAAAAATATTATTTATATCTAAACAAACATAATTTAACCAATAAAAAAATCTTTTCAGTTATAGTTGGATTAATAAATCAAATATTCACATAGATATTTCAAAAAGACTTATAAAATAGAACAAAAAGAAAAGTCTAAAAATACTTATAAGATGGAACAGAAGAAGTAATAGTTTTTGTATATTTTGTTTTGCCCTTTTCTGGTTGAAACAGAACTGAAACCAAATCATTTAGTGTTTTGGTTCTTGATCGATTTTCAATTAAATCTAGCTAATATATTAAAAAAATACTAATAGTTAGCAGATTTTTTTTGTCATCGTAGCCTAGTGGCTAATAGTTCCTCTCACTAGAGGCAGGTGCAGAGTTCGAACTCTGGTTTCATGAGATGGATGCAGAGGTGGTGCAACCACTGGCCCACTTGCTCCTCTCAATAGTTAGCAAATTTTGATTTGAAAATTTTTTAAAAAAACTAAAATATTTTGAAAACAATCAAATTAAATTTTTATTCTTCTAAGTCCAATATGTAAAAATATTATATATGTTTAAACTGGTATGTTATTTTGGCCCACATTGATTGTAACAATTTTTAAGAGCAATAAATTTTTAGTATAAAATAAACATATATTGCCTTATAAAGCATGTTTTGTCATATATTACATATGTTCGAGTTTAAGAAATCGAATTGAATAATATTTATTTATTTTGATTCAAAAATAGTTTGAACTGCTTTAAAACATAATAATATATGTATCGTTTGATTTTGTTTTTTCATGTTAACACCAAAATGAAACCGAACCGTTTAGTGTTCGATTATCGTTTAGTTTTAATTAATGTTTGCAAATAAATCAAAATGATAAAAACTCCAAACAAAATTTTTCTTTTAGTCTCAATTTCATAGAAAAGTTTGATTTGAAATATTTCAATAACAAAATTTAAAAGATTTCGTAAAAACAAAAAATTTGTTACTCTTTTTATCTCAATTTCATAAATCCAATATGCATAAATATTAATTTTTTTAAAAGTGATGTGTTATTTTGTCTCATATTGGTTGAGAATGTTTTGAATAGCAATAAATTTATAGTATAAAATAGACATCATATAGTCACTTAGAAAGCATTTTTAATCATATTTCAGATTTATTCGGTTTTAAAAAATCGAATTGCATAATATTTATTTTTTGCTAAAAAAATAGCTTGAACTAAGTGAAAATGTAAGAATGTTTTGTATTGTTTATTTTATTTTTTTGTGATTTGAGTTAATACCAAACCAAATAACCAAATCGAACTATTTGGTGTTTCGATTTTTATTTAAATTTTTAGGCCTGATCCGAATTCGAAATAACTCGAATCTACATATGACCGGTACTTATACGAGTCCTATAAAAATTGAACTAATCTAAACGGAAAATTTGAATATCCAACTCTATTTTTGTATTACACATAGACGTACAAAAGACATTGGTATTATATTAAATATATTTTTGGTTAAAAAAATATTTCAAAATATTAGACATGTGTTATATATAATTTACAATACTATTAACAACAATATATATATTATATTTTCCAAGAAAATTATATAATCTTGCGCTTGGTACGAGTCAAAATTTAGTTCTTTGGTATGTGGAAAAATGAGAGTGTATTTTCAGTTACTACATGTCTACATTCGTTCCATCAACTCAAATAGCTTTTGTTTTTTTTTTCTTCAAATTTTCTTTTAACAAAACAGTAGAAGAAAATGTGACTTTTTTCCATCTGAAAAATTTATTGCAACAACGGAACCAGATACAACGTTTTAAGTCGGCAAAAGCTTAAAGCTTTTCCGGAGCCAAAAGTCGGCGGGTTTAAAAAGAACCCTCGGAGTCAAACAATCATAATATTAGAAACACTAAACAAAACAACACAAAAAGAAAACAACCTAGGGACAGACCAAATTGAACATTTAAGAAAATGTGACTAACTCACATCTTTTATTATATGTTTAATGTGGTTTTATAGTCCAAATTGCAATATAATTATAAATGACTTAATAATTTACCTTCTGCAAATTATAAAATAAATATTTAAATAAAACATAGATTTTTTAAATGGGTATAGTACTTTATTGTATTTTATCATACTTTTTATTATTTAAGTTTTATTTTATATAGCACTCTTTATTCTATCCACTTTTTTTTTTAACGGCAAATACGATTTTATTACGAGTGAAGGAAATCCTTTGTGAGTGAGTTTACAATATGTTTTGGTACATAAGAAAATGATTGAAAAGAACAATTTGCATCCATCGGGAATTTGAGCAAATCATCCGCCACTGTATTGGAAGTGCGATGAACCCAAGTAAATGATGTATGAAGAAGCTTGTGCCGCCATACTCGTATATCTCTTATCCAATTGTGGAGGTGGAAATTTCGCTTTGTTCCCATGATTAATTTGAGTACCATGATATTGTCGCCTTCAAAAATAACCTGTCGATAACCTTTAATCCATGCTTGTTGGATGGCTCTAAGAAGAGCTTGGAGCTCAGCTTCTAACGGGCTATTACAGGGAAGTCCTGTTGCCACGCCTGCCTTTAAGAAGATTCCATCTGTGTTCCGGAATATCCAACTCGATCGTGATTCGCCATTAGGCGACCAGCTCCCATCATAGTTGCATTTTGTCATTCCTGACTGTGGGCGTCTCCATTATGTCCTGGTTCGTTGTTTAACCCCGTTCTCCTTGGTCGTAGTAGATAAGACATTGTTAATCCATTCCTCAGCATCCTCATTCGTCTTCCGTACGTCTTCTTCCCATGTTGAACCTTGGTGCTGGTAGATTAACATATTCCTGCTTTTTCACAGTCTCCAGAGGGTCCAAAGAGGTATCTGGCGCAGCAAAGTTGGTACGCCATTGTTCCGTGACATATCGAGTATGCTCTGAATTTTATCCTCAAAAGAAACTATAGGGTTATCTAACAACCGGAGCGGCAAAGAACAGCCTCGCCAGACCGCTTGTGCATGTGGACATGTAAAGAACAAGTGTTGTTCTGTTTCTTCTGATTGGCAACATCGCCGACATTGAGTGTCATTAGTAATTCGCCGCCTGCGAAGGAAGCTACCAATGGGCATTGCTCTTGAAAGAAGTCTCCATAGAAAATGTTTTAGCTTTGGAGCCGTTTGTAGTTTCCATATGGCTTCTTTTAGGCCTCGTCTTCCATACGGAGGGGTTCTAGTCTCTGGTTCCAAGTGTGTTGCTAGCCAATACGCCGACTTTACTGTATATATACCTTGAGCCGTGTAGTTCCAGCCTAAGAAGTCATGAGCTGGCATCGAAGACAACTTCATACCCTTAATGATAGTCACATCTTCTTGCAATATATTGCCCTCCAGCCTGCTTTCATTCCATTGGTGGCTCAATGGATCTATCAACTCTGAAACCATTT
>OVAN01008122.1:0-18632 GCA_900406275.1 Anastatica hierochuntica | reverse complement strand
AAAACCTTGTTGATGAAATGACTTCCACCATCACTTATCACAATCCTTGGAATGTCATACCTAGGAAAAATGATTGTTTTTAAAAGCTTGATCACTACCCTTGCATCATTCGTCGGGCTTGATATCGCTTCTACCCACTTGGAGACATAGTCGACCGCCACTAATATGTAGATATTCTCATTCGATTTCGGGAAAGGTCCCATGAAGTCTATTCCCCAAATATCAAAAATCTCCACTTCAAGAATAGAATTCAATGGCATCTCATTCTTGTTTGTTATATTTCCTCTTATTTGACAAGCATCACACTTGGAGACAAACTCATGTGCATCCTTGAACATTGTGGGCCACCAAAAACCCGCTTGTAGAGCCTTTTGAATCATCTTGAAAGTGGCAAAGTGTCCACCATAGCTAGCACTATGACATTTAGTTATGATCTCTTTAGCTTCTTCCTCCGAAACACATCTTCTATATAATTGATCTTTGCATTGCTTGTAGAGGAATGAATCATCCCAATAATAGGACTTAAGATCTCGGTAGAACTTCTTTTTTCCACAAGTTCCCATATCCGCCGGCTCTTTTCCACTCACTAGGTAATTGACAAAATCGGCATATCAAGGTGTTGTAGTGGTCACCGCACTAGTATTCTCTTCTTCCCATTGTTCGAGATTTCCCTCAATGAAGAAGAATGTTTCCACCGAATTGATTTGCTCTTCGGGGAGTGAATCTTTAATTGGTAGTCCATCATAAATTTTCATCCTTGACAAGTGATCTGCCACTCCATTCTCAATTCTCTTTTTGTATTTGATCTCAAGGTCGAATTCTCGTAGGAGGAGAATCCATCTCAAAAACCTTGGCTTAACATCCTTCTTTGCAAATATGTGTCTCAAAGCAGCGTGATCCGTGTATACTATCACTTTTGATCTTACTATATACGAGTGAAACTTCTCAAACGCAAACACTATGGCTAGGAGCTCCTTCTCCGTTGTGACATATTTGGTTTGAGCTTCATCCAATGTCTTGCTCGCGTAGTAAATCACGTGAAGCTTCTTATCCCTCCTTTGCCCCAAGACCGCTCCTACCGTTAAGTCACTCGCCTCACACATAATCTCGAAAAGTAATTTCCAAAGAAGCCTTATCATTGGCCTCACGATTTGTGAGAATTCTTTGATGAATCTTCTATTGAATCCCGCATGACCTAGAAAGCTCTGAATCCCTTTAACCATTCTTGGTGGCTTTAAATGCATCATCACCTCAATCTTCGATTTATCAACCTCAATCCCCTTCTTGGAAATTTTATGCCCGAGTATTATCCCTTCTTGGACCATGAAATGGCATTTCTCCCAATTTAAAACAAGATTGGTTTCCTCGCATCTCTTCAATACCCTGCAAAGATCAGAAAGAAATCCACCAAAGGAGTCTCCATAGAGGGAAAATCGTCCATGAAAACCTCCATACACTCTTCAATCAAGTTATCAAATATGGACATCATGCATCTTTCAAAAGTAGCAGGAGCATTGCATAAACCGAAGGGCATTCTATTATAAGCATATGTACCATAAGGGCAAGTAAATGTGGTTTTCTCTTGGTCCCTAGGGTGAATGGGTATGAAAAAACCCGAATAACCATCTAAAAAGTAATAATAAAATTGATTTACTAATCTTTCCAACATTTGGTCAATGAAAGGCAAAGGGAAGTGGTCTTTCCTAGTTGAAGCATTTAACTTTCTATAGTCAACAGACATCCTATGTCCCGTTATAGTTCTAATATGGATTAGTTCATCATTTTCATTCTTAACTACCGTAATCCCTCCTTTCTTAGGCACAACATGCACGGGAGAGACCCATGTGCTATCCGAGATCGGATATATTATGTTTGCTTCAAGGAGTTTCAAGATTTCCTTACGGACCACATCCTTTAGGTTAGTGTTAAGCCTTCTTTGTGGTTCAATTGAGGTTTTAAATTCAACTTCCAAATGAATCATATGCATGCACAAAGATTGGGGGGATACCCTTTATACCATCTAGTGAGTAACCTATTGCTTTCTTATACTTTTTCATTTCATTCAATAGCAATTCGATTTCACTTTCTTTTAGATAATCATTTATGATCACGGGATAAGTAGAATTACGACCAAGAAATGCGTACCGTAGCCCTTTTGGAAATGGTTTCAAATCCACTTTGGCGCTTTAAGCTCACTCCAATCTGAGTTTTCTTTATCCTCGCCTTTCTCTTCTTTTGGTCTCAATTCATGTTTTCCTAGCTCCAATGCTAGTACTTCTCTTGGTTTCGTTGGTTGAGCATATAGTAATTTTTTGTATTCCATGGCTTCATTTGACAGGATTGCATTTGATCCCTTTTTGTAGATTAAGGCTACTTCCAAGCCATCTTCCTTGTATAGCTCTTCTAGCTCTCCACCGAAATCATCATCAAGGCATTCAATGGAGAAAGCGGCTCCATCGATCGTTGGCTTCTTCATAACATTCAAGAAGTTGAAATTCGATATCAAATCTCCAAGATAGAGATCTATCTTTCCTCCCTTTACATCTATTATGGCTCCCGCGGTTGAAAGAAAAGGTCTTCCAAGAATGATAGGGTTCAATGGTTCTTCATCCATTTCCAAGACCACAAAGTCCGCTGGAACTTCGTAATTCCCAATCATCAATGACAAATCTTCAAGAATACCATGTGGATATCGAATGGATCTATCCGCCAATATCAATTGAATCCTTGTTGGCTTAAAATTCGTGTAGCCAAGCCTCTTAGAGACCGTCAAGGGCATTAAGCTCACACTTGCTCCTAAATCAACCAAACATTTCCCAAAGGTCATGTGCTTCAAAGTAAAAGGAAAGGTGAAACTTTCGGGGTCTCTTCTCTTGGTTGGAAGTTTGTTTTGAATGATAGCACTATATTCATGAGTCATAACTTCCATGACAGAATCAATTCTCTTCTTTCTTGTGATGATTTCCTTTAGCACTTTGTTCACTACGAGATTATCTTGGCACCACTCCTTGAATGGTATGGTTACCACTAATCCTCCCATATGATCTTTTATCTTTTGGTACTTAGCCGCCATAATTTGCTTCTTAAATCTTCCCGGAAAGGATATATTCAACTCATCAATAGGAACATTAGTGTAAGTGGGCATGTAATCCCTTTTCTTCTTTTGGCGTGGAGGAGGTTTTTCCTTGGGCTCTTCGTCTTGAATCTTAGGTGTCTCTTTAGGAGCCTCTTCCTTTTCGGTTTCTTCTTCATTCTCATCTTCCTCTTCTTCATCAAGCGGCATTTGTTTATTTTCAATCTCTTCCATCTCGGTCTCATTCTTCTTAGGTTCGACCTCTTGAGTCCTTGGAGGTAATTGCCTTCCGCTTCTCAAAGTAACGGCATGACAAAGCTCTCTCGGGTTAACTTCACACTTACCGGGTATACTACCTGTCTGAAACTCACGTTTAGAAGCTAGCTCCGCTATTTGATGATCTATACCCTTCACATAGTTAAGAAGATCACCATACTTCTCAGATAACTCCATGTAATTTCCATCAATCTTTTGGTCTAACGCATCAAATTTATTGTTCAAGTCTCTCCTCATCTCCGCATTTCCATTCACAAGTTCTTTTNGTTGGTGTAGTAGGAGTCCGTTCTTCTAAGCTTGTTCTAGGCGATGATTCTTGTGAATAGCTCCCGTAGTAGCTTTCTTGAACAAAACTCATCTCCTCTTGTTGATCAAACAAGTTCTCATCGATTCTCAGCTTCTTCTTTGGTTTGAGGACCGCTCTTGCTATTTCATCAATCTTCGCGTTCAATTCCTCAAGGCATTTACCTTCAATTTTTGGTTTAAAACCAAAGCTTTCTTCTCCGGCGTAACTCCTAGCCAAATTCTCAACCAATTTTTCTCCTTGAGCCACAGTCAAGCTTGCAAAATTCCCATTGCTCACCGTATTCATAGCGAACCGGAAGTGTTGATTGACTCCCCTATGGAATAGCCTTAAAAGATTTCCTTGAGTGAATCCGTGGTGAGGAAAATTCCTCACATAACCGTTGAACCTTTGCCAAGCTTCACTTAATGTCTCTTAAACCCCTTGCTCGAAATTAGTTATGCTACTCCGGAAATTTTTAGTCCTCCTTTGTGAGTAAAATTGACCAAGGAACCTCCTTTTGCATTGTTCCCATGTGATTATGGAAGAGCTAACCATGGTCTTCTCCCATTGCGAAGCTTTATCTCCTAGTGAGAAAAAGAATAGGGATAACTTCACGTAGTCTCCCAGGATTCCTTGGATCTTGGTTGTGTCACATAGCCTCTCAAAATTATAACGGTGTTCGATGGGGTTCTCCACATTCAAACCAAAATATATTGCATTGTAGATCATGTTGATGAGGCTAGAGTTGATTTCGTGATGGGGCATATCTCCGGGTTGGGGTCTTATTCCCATCCTTGTGTTGCTCGTGATTGGTGTATCAAAGTCACCAATGGTCTCCTCATATGCTCCCATTTCTTAAACTCCTTCTTGAAGTTGGTAATTTATCATCCTTGCAACAATGCACAAACAAAATAAAAAAGAAAATAGTTAAATAACTTTAAAAATAAAGCTTAGTCTCAAACTTAAATGAAATCCCAAGGAAAATCTTAATCTAGCAATCGTGCATCCCCGACAACAGCACCAAAAACTTGTTGCGCGATTGTTTAAAGGAAACAAAAGACAACGAAGCTTTAAATTTATGAAAGCCTGTTTCCTAACAATCACACAATCTGCAATTGCATGGATATGTCATTGTAGTACTTTGGGGTCGAACCACAAGGAGCAAACCTTAGCTAGATAGATCTAAGCATTGGNGAATACACACTCAAGCCTAATCTAAGCAAATAAGAAAGGTTGGGTTTTGTTTTGGTTTTCTAAGTAATCTAGAAATGAAAGCAAAGCAAGAAAGTAAACAACTTAAATGAAACAATAAACTTAAATAAAGGAAGCAAACATAAATTTAAAAGATGCTAACTTGAAATAAACTATAAACTAAGATGATGTACTACGGGATGTTATAATCGATCCAGTTAGAAAGATGGTGATAAAGGTGTTAGATCAAGCTATTGAGTACAAATCCTTGACCAAAGGATATACTAGTCTAATCCACTCTCATGGCAAGAGGCCATTTCCTTATCAATCGCATTCACTCAACTCTCGTTTATTGCAAATGATAAATCGATTAGGAGTCATTAAGAGCAAGTCCATATAGTCAATAATCAATCTAGCAAACAACTCTCATTGGCTAGATTTGTATAACAAGTTTTTTGTTCTCCTAGACATTTCATCGAACACCTCTCGGGCGAAAAATGCATACAAGTCTAGATCTTAGTTAGCTACTCTAAAACCTAGCATTAAGCACACCAAATCCTTAGGAAACATAAGATTAGCTATCCCTAACACCACATCACAACCTAATCTAAGTAGATCTAAACATCCTTAGTTCCATCAAAAGGACTACTCACAAAACATAAAGAAGAAAAAGGAAAGAGATGAAGAGAAAGAGATAGATTTCATAGATAAAAATAGATGTTTGATCCAAGATCCAAACACAAAAGAGAGACTCTTGATCTAAAGATAAAAAGAGAAAACATAAAAATACAATCTTGATGAAATAGAAAACTTATAAAAGTGTTGGATAAAAGTTGAATACATAAAACTATGTTAAAGGGGTATTTATAGGAGGAATGAGGGGGATTTTCGGGTAAATCCAACCAGCCATCGACCTCTCAGGTCGATGGGAGGTTGCCTGAGGTCGATGGGAGATTCCCTTTAGCAGCAAGAGGGTTGTTTGCTGGAAAGGTGACCAGCCATCGATCTTGGGTGACCAGGCATCGACCTGGAGGTCGATGGGAGGTCCCCTTTAGTGATTCTTGTGGCTTCTTGCTACTTTTTGATGCCTTGTTGATCCCCACTTTCTCCCATCGCTTCTAGCATTTAATCCCTTTGATTCTTGGTCCTTTTAGCCTCTAGAATCCATATCTCAAGCTCTCAAATTGATCTCCAAAGTTGCATCTACAAATGCAAAGAAAATGATATGCAAATGCAATATGTTCCTAAACTAGACTCTAGACTCAAACTAATGCATTGTAAGACTTATATGCAATATTTACAATCTAAATGCATCTAAAACATAAAAGAAATGGGTTCTAAAATGCATAAAAACCTATGTACATCACAAAGCCAATGAGGCAGAACATGAAAAACAGAGAAGCTTGTAGGTAAAGTTAAAGCTGTTTTTGATAGAGCATCAACCAAATAATTACTTTCCCGATTGACATGAGATAACAAACATTGCGCCAACCGTGCAGTCCACCATCTAATATCAATCAGCAAATCAGCTATTTTTGTATCCTCTTTCATCTCATTGAGAAGCTTAGCAAGGTGAGCATTATCTCCTTCAAAGCACACCCTTCAAACCACAAGTTGAAGCACATGAAGCAGAGCTAAGGCCTCTGCCTACAATGGAGTCTGAACTGGTGGTAATCTTGACCATTGTATAATTAACAAAGTATTATTTTCTAAACTAATTTATCTTTAAATAAAATCATATTGTTGTTTAAGAGGTTTTTCGCTTTAAGCAAATAATGAGGTTGTAACAATTTTAACGATTTTCTGCAGTCTTTGTAGTTTTTGAAATTTCAGCGATTTTAATAATTTTTGTCGTTCTAGCATTTTTTCACCTTTTTAGCGATTTTTGCATTTTTTGCAATTTTTTCGGGTTTAATGAATTTCACAATTTTTTCGTTTGCGGTTTTGTCAGTTTTAATTTTTTTTATTGATTGTGACAGTTTTTGCGCTTTTTAGCAGTATGTGCGATTTTTGAGGTTACAGAGTTTTTTTTCACCTAAAGGCTATTCTATTAGGTGTGGCGGGCCACACCGGAATAGAACAACCCACAAAAGAAAAAAATATCTAGATGTTGTCTAGCTAAACGAGCTAAAAGCTCTGCCTTGCAATTCAAAATACGTGGAACATATGATAGCTTAAACTCCTGAAAAGCAATCTTCGTCCTCTCGAACTCTTGTAACTCCGTCGCAAAATTCGGCCACTCATAAGGACTAGTAATCATACGTATTACATCTTCACTATCAGTGCCGAACTCCTGGACCTCTGTTTGGTCTGTCATACTCTGCATCGCCCAAATCAATGCTTCCAACTCTGAATGGAGAGGCGATACTCGTCGAATTTGATTACGGGCTCCCAATCGTGAGCAAACACCATTTCCACCAACAACGACCATCCCATCCCATTGTCTATATCTGATATTTTCCATGATCCATCCACTAAGCATATATTCCGCAAGCTTATGGCTTGTATTTGTGTATCGTGTATATCTAGAGCAATTTGTGTTTCGTCTTCATTTACCGCCAAGCATGCCCGCCATTCAGAGGTGGCCTGACTAATAACATATGTGGCCTCCCTTGAAACACCTTGAAATTTTTTTTCATTTCGAGCCTTCCAAATGAACCAAAGAATCCATGGATAGGACTCGTGTTCTTCCAAACGCCCGTCAGCATCGCTCCATAACAAATGAGCCAAGTAACTGTAGAGACTTGCGGTGGGGAAAACCTCTGCAATCCTGAAGGAGGGAACCAAAACCCAAACATTTAGAACTTGGGGACACTCTAAAAAAGCGTGAAGAATAGACTCCTCCGAAACACCACACCATGGACAAAGGTCCACACAATATATGCCTCGACTCACTAAATTATGAGTAATGGATACATAGCCCGACAAAATTTGCCATATAAGATGGCGAATTTTGTGCGGAGCATCAACCTTGCATGCAAAGATCTTCAAAGCAACTAGGCTTGGTTCGAAACACACTCCCTCAACAGCTCCCGACATCTCTCTCGTGACCCTGTAGCCAGATTTAACTGTATATTGGTCTGACTTAGTGAACTACCAACAACAGTTATCCACCTGAAAAGTCTGTGCAATAGGAAGGCTACGAATGAGGGGAATATCATCCGGTTCCATAAACTGTTCTAACTTCACGATATCCCATTGTTTCGAGGTTCGATCAATAAAATCACTTGCTACCATCAATGGATGTACTACAGGAATTCTCGCCCTTGCCGGCCTCGCACGTTTAGTCGGGATCCACGGATTCTACCATACTTTGGTAGTAAGACCAGAAAAAAGCTTTTTCCGAATTCCGTAAAGAAGCAAAGCCTTAGACGCCAGTATACTTCGCCAACCATACGAGGGACTATCTGGATTGGGCGCTTTCAAAGGTGAAGCGTACTTATAGTATCTACCTTTGAGAACCCTCGCTAGCAATGATTGGGAGGAAATGAATAAGGCGCCGTAGTTGTTTAGCTAAGAGAGCCAAATTAAACTCATGGAGAGTACAAAAACACACCCCGCTTCTGCTTTGGAGGCACACATTTTATCTGAAGACACCCAATGAATGCCCCTACGAGGAGTATCTGCGCTCCACCAATATCTCGCTATCGCACTCGTAATAATATCACAGGTATCCAGGGGGAGAAGGAAGCTGGACATGACATAGGTCGGTAGTACAAGGGTCATCGCCTTTATAAAAGTCTCCTTGACCCCCTTTGATAACCATTTGGACGACCACAAATTCACCCGACTCTGCAGGCGGTCCCGAATGAAGGCAAAGACCTTACATTTTGAGCCGCTTAGTTCTTATCGGATACCCAAGTAGGTCCCCAGTCCACCCTCACTTTGAATGCCTAGGATGTCCTTTAAGCTTTGTTTAACTCCATTGGGGATCTTTTTACCAAACACAAGCGATGATTTGTTCAAGTTTACGCATTGTCCTGAGGCTTTTTCATACGACTTTAAATCTTCGTGATCTCCAAACATTCCTAGGGCTCTGCCTTACAAAAAAAGAGACTATCGTCCGCGAACAGGAGGTGGGACACTGATGGACTAGCTCGCACTACTCTCATTCTGGTTATTCGTCCCTGCCCCTCCGCCTCTTTCAGAAGACAAATGAGCGCTTCCGTACACAGTATGATAAAAGGAGACTAAGGATCTCTTTGTCGTAGTCCTCTCATTAGCATAATATGGCCACGAGGTTGACCATTTATCAAGACTCGATAGGACACTGATCTGATGCATTGCATAATCCACCCTATCCAATTTTCTGCAAACCCCATCTTCCTCATCACTACCTCCACAAAGTTCCATTTCACCAAGTCATAAGCTTTACTCATGTCTGTTTTGATAGCCATCCTCTCGGATTTCCCAGCAGGGTTTGTGCGTAAGCCGTGGAACATCTCTTAGGCTACTAGTATGTTATTAGTGATCATTCTCCGAGCAACAAAGACTGACTGCGTTTCAAATATCACCTAGGTAAAAAGCGCTTCAGTATCTGACACAAAAATTTGGAAATGATCTTATAACACACATTGTAGAGACTCATAAGCCGACACTCTGTCATTTTCTGAGGGTGCTCCCTCTTAGGTATGAGGCATATATATGTCTCATTTAATCCATGCTCAGCAATGCCTTCCATCAGAAACTGGTTGACCAAAATCAACACATCACGCTTTACCACACCCCAAAAGTGTTGGTAGAACAAAGCCGTCATGCCGTCAGGAGCAGGAGCTTTCTCACGGTGCATGGCAAACAAAGCTTTGCGGAGATCCTCCTCTGTCACTGGCCTTGTAGGCTCCTTATTCATGGCTGAGGTAATCTTGTGTGGAACGAGACTTATGACCTCGTCCATATTTAAATCGCTAGAAGTCTGGAATAATTCTCGGAAATATTGTGTAGCAATGAGCACCCTTGTCATTCTTTAGGATTACGATCCTATTTTGCACCCTCCTCTGTTTTGTCGTCGCATGGAAATAACTAGTGTTTCGATCCCCTTCACGGAGCCATAAGGCTCTGCTCTTTTGTCGCCAAAACATCTCCTCCTCTTTCACGGCATCGTGAAGTTCCGTCGTAGCCAACGTTATCTCCTCAATAGTGTATTCATCAGAGTCATGGAGATTATCAACTCTATCTTTAGGCATCTCTAGATTCTGCTCGGCAGCTCTTCGGTTACTCTTGCTCCATGAGACAATGGTTTTCCTACATTCGCTAATTTTAGACCCTATATCCATAGCTTGTGGCAGCCCACCCCAGCTATCTCTGACTACCTCCTCAAAACCTTCCTTCTTCAGTAGTCGTTTATCAAAGCAAAATGACTACTGCAGGTGCAATGACAGAGCCAGGATGTTTGCAATAACCGGTCTATGATCAGATCCCCACATCCTCAAATATCAAATACTAGAATGTGAGAATTGGTCATGCCCATCCTCATTACCTAGAGCTCGGTCTAGGCGACATCGCACACGAGTACGATTATTCCCTTTGTTTTTTACCCAGGACATATGGTTCCCAGAGTAAGGAAATTCTAACATACCACAATCTTGAATCATTTGGCGAAATGGAAGAAAAGAGGATTCAGGGCGAACCCGTCCACCCTGTTTTTCATCATTACTAATTATTTCGTTGAAATCTCTAATCATAAACCATGGTCCATTACGGTCATTTGAAAAGTTGACTAATTTCTCCCAAATCAACGCTCTACGATCCTAGACAGAGTCTCCATAAACAAAAGTAATAAAAACTCTAATACCATCAATAGTAGCTTCTACGTCGAACATACGGTTGTCCAAGTACAAAATAACAACGTTAAAATCATTCATAAAAAATAAGGCTAATCCTCCGCTCTCTTCAAGTGGCTTCACAGTCTCCAGTCTATCATATCCCAACTTCAATTGTTGCTCAAGTAACACCGATCTCTGATTTTTCGTCTCTGATAGGAATAGTAAACCAGGATGATACTTTTTATGTATCTCCTCTAGGCGTCGAACTGTGAGGTCATTCCCAATCCCTCGATAGTTCCAACCTAGTATATTCATCTACGCTTACTAGATGGGTTTTGGGACCGCCCCAAACCATCCGTTTCAGCAAATAAATGGTGTCGAGACTCATTAACTCCTTTAGATGAGTGGCCTTTACTTGACAGGAAAATACGGGGAGGAATATATGATTCTTTAGATATCTTACTAGCAATGGCTTGTGTTTTTTTACTAGGAGATCCTTGACGTAAGATCCGTTTTTTCTTCCTATGTATCGCAAAGAGTGAAGGCTTTAATGACGAAACCTTACCCAGAGAGTGATCTCTCTTTACTCTCTTAGTATCATGCTCATCAGAGACCTTTTCACGACCCTTTTCTAAAGCCTTAACCAACCCCTCTCAAACCACAACAGCCCGTTGTGAAACCTCAGGTCTTGAATAAGCAATAGTCGTAATCTCCTTTCGAGCTTGCTCCCAATCCTCTCCCAATAAATCATAATCATCACCCGCTAGATTAGAGCCTAACATAACCATATGTTCTGTAACTTTGCTCACAGGTGAATGAATCTAACTTGACACTTTCTGTCTCTCTTTTGACTTCGTGTGACTATGGTCACTCACGGCCAAGTCCAGACCCTCTTCCCAAGCTTTCTCTGGAGTACTCAAACTTCGATCAGAACCTTTGGACAAAGCTCCTTGAGAAGGTTGATTGCTGGGAAGGATTCTCCTTGTTTTCACATAACGCCAGCGTGAATTAGACATACTAGCAGTCCCAACCAGACGATCTGCTATCCTTTTAGGCCACTCCTTACCGCTATCGCAAAGAGGTCGATAATACCTTTCTGTTCTTGGACTCCTCTCCCGCGCATAAGTCAAAGAAGTTTGCCGAGGAGGTGCGTCATGCCGCTGATGATAAGTCCAATCATAATCAGAAACACGATGACGGTAACTTGGTACAACGTCAGTACGACGGTCATGCTTCCTATCCTCATGCTGCTCTCTTTCTCCGTAGTTTAATTGTCTTTCCTGAATCAAATTATACCCACGCTTCACACCTCTAGCTCCATGATCTGATCACAATTCTTCAAGCCGACTTGAACCAGTAGAATGGTGAAACCTTTTGGAAGCGTGAAAAGACTCTGACTCGCTCCTTAGGTTTGAGACTTACCCGGGTTAACTCTTTAACCTCTTCCTTTCTCTCACAGTATGCCTTGTCATGAGACATAAGACCACAAGTGGAGCAATGTTTAAACAACCGATCTTAGTGGATCTTGATTGTCACTTTATTGCTCTTGTCATTCATTAGTTGCCTTGTGAATTTCAAAGGCTTCCGAGAATCGATAGTGACTCGTACACGGCCACCCAACTCATTAACCTCATGAACATAGCCAAGTCGCTTGCCTATACTCTCCATTGTCTCCCTCGACCAAAACTAAATAGGTATACCAGTTAGTTCGAGCAAAAACGTCATCTCCCACGGGTATTCATCATGCATCACTGGCTCCTACCATACTAAGACAAACATCCAGAATTTATAGTGGAAAGGCCCCATATTCAATACTGATTGCGAATCCTCCTCTGAATCGATGTTGAAAATGAAGCAATTGTTACCCAAATTACTCGTTCTTATCTTACCCGCGAGCCCCCACTGCTGAGGCATATACACCAGCAACTTATCGACATCTTGCTTCCAAGGATTCGTGACACGCTTGATCAGAGTCAGCCCGTACTCCTGGATTAGCTTTGACGTGTCCTGTGGCGGAATCAAAATTGGTTCATCATCATCCTCCCAAGACTGAACCCATTTCCCTCTCCTCTTGTCCATTGAAAGACACATAAGGTCTCCTGTTATCCTCACAGACAAGCGAAGAAGACAAAAACCAGAGACACACTTGAACACCAGACCAAAGGCAATAACCTGAGCCTCCGATCCTATTGTAACAGACTGAAAGGTAGAGCAAAAACCGACCACCGCACCACCGAGAAATAGATCACCAAACCCCGACGGAGGATCCTGATGAAACCAGAAGAAAAAACAAACCCCGCACGAACGAGGCCTTCGAAACTCGGAGCAAAGGCTCTCAGGTCCCTCGGGAATCTCTGAGCCTCTCCCCCAGCTGCGCCACCTCCTGCTTAACCTAAAACTATTTCATATTTGAGTGTTGGGGTATGTGTAGGTTACAGAGATTTTGTTGTGTTTGCGGTTTTGGAAATTTTTGTATGTTTTAGGTTATGATTTTTTAGTGCTTTTTGCGGTTTATGTGGTTTTACGGTATTAAATGTTTATGTGGTTTTGCAGTTTATTTTTTTTGCTGATTTTAGTGGTTTTGATTGTTTGTGTTGTTTTTTGTTTTAAAAGTTTTATCGTTTTTAACGGGGTTTGCGGTTTGAGTTGTTTTGGGGTTCAAGCGGGGTTTTGCGGTTTTAGACAATTTTTTCGGTATTAGCAGTTTTTGTGTTTTTTTACAGTTTTACTGTTTTTGCAATTTTAGCAGATTTGTGGTTTTATCGGTTTTAGCGGGTTTTGCTATTTAAACATTTTAGGGGTTTGAACAAGTTTTTTTCTAATTTAACGGTTTATCAATTTTGAAAAATTTATGGTCTTAGCATGTTTCTACGGTTTTAGCGTTTTTTTGTTTTAATTGTTTTAGGGGATTGTGTGGTTATAGCATTTTTCATGGTTTTTGCGGTTTTAGCAATTTTTATTGTTTTCACGATTTTACGATTTGTTTGGTCTTTGCGCTTTAAGCTTTTTAGCGGTTTTCGAAGTTTTAGTAGTTTTTGTGTTTTGGCGGTTCTTTTCGGTGTTAACGTTTTTGCCATTTCGCCATCTATGTGATTTTTGCTAGTTTGCGAGTTTTCCGGTTTTTCAATTTTAACTATTTTTTGTTGTTTGTACGGTTTTAGTTATTCTAGCGGTTTTTGCGGTACTTGATTATTTTAGATTTGAAATGCAAAATTTATGTTATGTAGCATCTCAAGTTTTTTGTTGTTGCCTATGGGCACTAATTAATAATGGCTGCATCTTGTACATTTGCATCTAAAAAAATTAAACTCATTAGTGACCATATAAAAATCCATCACTAGGGTGGTACTAAATGTCTCTATCCAAATAGAACCTAGTTTATTAGGACTTGCGATTTAGGCCACAGACATAACTTTTTCAGGTTAAATCAAAGTTCGAATTCAGTGTCATCTTCAAAATGTCGAAGAGCGCCGACAAAAAAAAATGTCGAAGAGCACACAAAGAGAAAGCGTAAAGTTTGTGGACCACAAGAAAGTGAAACAGAAAGTTGTCATCTCGTTATCATGTAATAGTGGACAAACAGGTTCTAGTTGAAATAAGACAAGTCAAATAACAGAAACAAATTAAAAAGCCTTGTTCCATGGACGACGTCTTCCTTTGGCAATTGATAAGACCTCTGATAGAAAAAGGACTAATCATTAAAGCCACCGGCGACCACAGTGACTAATATTTTAAAACCGACTAAAGAATTTTTGCCTTCGTTACACGAAAATATACATAACCGTCTAACTATATATCCAGTCAGTTTCAATATTATTAAAAGTTCTAGTCAAAAATCTTGTAGGCTGAATCTTAATTAAGTAATGTTTCAAGACCTCAAGCGGCAATAATATCTCCCTCTCTTCTGAAGACCACCGCGTCCAGATCTGCATTGCTCCGGTGACTGGTATCTTTTGATAGGCATTGGAGGTTTTCTTTTCTTTCCTTCTCCTTTTTCCTTTTAAGCTTCCTCGATTCCTTCATCCTCTTTTTTAATATGCTCGGATTTCTGGTGGACTCCCACGGTGCCTCGACCTAGATCTATACAAGCCGGATCTTGATCTAGAATCTTTAGCCGGTATTTGAATGAAATTACGGCAAGAGGAGAAAATGGATGGTTCTGAGATGAGACGGCATCTAAGATTTTTTGTGATATGGATCTTGCTCGGTTTGGAGATCTTGTCTTAGCGGCGTCTTCCAGCTACAATGTAAAATCTCTCGGTGCTGCAGCTACGTATTTTGGCTCTCCTTGCCTCTTTTGGTTTTGCTTTTTGTTGTTGATCCTTTTAGTTGTTTAAATGTTTGTCTTGTTGTTCATTGGGTTCATGATTAATTTGAGAAGGATTCTAACCCCTGCATGCAAATTCCGAAATCCAAAGATGGATCAGAGCGATTTTTGAGTAAATTGCGAGGATTCGTGTTCTCATGGCTTCAATATACTAGGAGCAATATAATGAGACACTTTATAGAATCGATTAGCTTCAAAACTTGCAAAAGAGATTAATAAGAATAACTCTCTTATTAAAACTTCAAAACTAAAACTCTTACAATTGTCTTAGTACCCATTACTCGGCTATTTATAGGAAAACATAACTCGTTCTTATCTAGATAACTCCTAGATAAATATTTCATTTTTTCCTTGATTCTCAAATCTTCTTTCAAACTTATCCAATAATCTCCCCCTTAAGCATGAAATCAGCATTCAACAAGTCACTCACTCCAATAAGATTCCTCATTTCTTTAAACTTGATCTTTCCCAAAGCCTTAGCCAAAATGTCAGCTCTTTACTCATCTCCGGGCACATGTTCTACCTCAATCAAACCCTTTTCAACACACTCTCTTAAGAAATGAAATCGAGTATGAATGTGTTTGCTTCTTCCATGGAATATTGGATTCTTCGTAAGCGCAATTGCGGATTTGTTGTCTATCCGAATTACAACTTTGTCTCCTAGTACTCCTGTAACTTCACCAAGTAGACCTTGAAACCAAATAGCTTGTCTGGCAGCTTCAGTAGCTGCCATGAACTCCACCTTGCATGAAGATAAAGCAACAGTCTATTGCTTCAGAGAACACTCCTGTAACTTCTTCCATCGTCGAGATATACATTATGGCTACTACCACTAAAGTCTATTAATCTCATGGTCCCTCTGTCCGTCGATCTAAAGGCTACTCCATATGACATCGTCCCCTGTAAATACCTTAAACGCTGTTTTAGAGCAGCACCATGTGATACCCTCGGATTCTGCATGTACCTACTCAATACTCCAATGCAGAAAGACATATTTGCTATTGTATGAAATAAATAGCGAAGGCATCTTATGAGTTTCCTATAGCGAGTAGCATCAATGTCTTCTTCCCCTTCTGCTTTAGACAACTTTAGATTAGAGTCCATAGGTGTTCTCGTCGGATTGCACCCCCTCATGCAGAATTCTTCCAATATTCTCGACGCGTACCAACTCTGGTTTAGAGTAATTTCTAATTTGAATTGTTTCACCTCAATTCCAAGATAGTATGTTAACTGTTTGAGATCGCTCATTTTGAACTTTGATGACATCTCCTTCTTGAACTCGTTAATAACCTTCATACTCGATCCTGTGACAAGTAGATCGTGAACATTGACAGCAACAAGGAGAAGATGTCCACTAACCTCTTTTGTGTAGACTGATGGTTCCTTTAGACACTTCTTGAAGTGTAAGTCTGTTAGAATTTCGTTTAGCTTCTCATTCCAAGCTCTAGGAGCTTGTTCCAATCCGTACAAAGCCTTGAAAAGTTTGTAGACCTTGTTCTCATGTCCTTTGATCTTGAAACCCTCGGTTGTGTTATATAGACAACTTCTTTAAGTTATTCATGAAGAAATGCCGTCTTTACATCAAGATGATGTATCTCCCAAGCTTGAGATGCTGCAAGTTTAATGAGTAGACGTATTGTCTCAATTCTAGCAACAGGGGAAAATACCTCATCATAGTCTACTACATGTTTTTGTACAAAGTCCTTTGCGACTAATCGAGCTTTATGTTTGTTGATGCTTCCGTCAAAGTTCATTTTGAGTTTAAAACCCATTTGAGCCCGATTGGTTTAACACCGACTGGAAAATCCACAAGCTCCCACGATTTGAGCGTTGTGATTGAAGAAATCTCATCATCACATGCCGATAGCCACTCCTTTGAATCTCTATCTTCAATAAAATCCCTCGGATTTTCATTCATGGTTGTGAACAACAACTACACATCTTCTTCAAGGAACAAAACGTAGTCGTTAAGATAACTAGGTTTAGTGCTTTGTCTTTGTCACCTCCGTAGCTCTGGCGTCCTCTGTGTCTGCGGCTGAGCATGACTCTTGTTCTATAACTCCAGACCTTCTCCTCCTTCTTCGTCTTCTGTTTCATTATTATCTGACACCTCATCACCATCTTCGTTTGGTTTGTGAGCATCATGTTCTGGTTCGGGTTTTGCAACAGAGCTTTCCGATACATTGTGTTTGCCTTGTGCTTCAAGAAACTCTGTTTCTCTTATCCCACGATTACCATAGACACCGAGAGTGATCTTAAAATCCTCTTCATTGTAATTTTCAGAGGTATTAGAGCTCCAGTTCTAGTCTCTCAACTCGTCAAAGACCACATCCACACTAACTATGACTCTACGAGTTTGAGGATCCAACAATCGATAGGCTTTAGAACCAGACTTTGTCCCGAGATGAATCAATGCCCGAGACCTATCATCAAGTTTTCTTAGATGAGATATGTCAACCTTCGCATAACCAATGCAGCCGAAAACACGAAGATGATTTATGTTCGGCTTCTTCATGTAAAGCATCTCGTATGGAGTTTGGTCTCTTAAGACTCTTGTTGCCACTCGATTTAGTATGTAGGTTGAATGTCTAACAAATTCTCTCCATAAGTAATTAGGGACATTCATGTGCTTCATAACACTTCTAGTCATCTCCATAAGGGTCCTGTTTCATCTCTCAACAACTCCATTTTGTTGAGGATTATAAAGAGCTGTAAGATGTCTCTTAATTCCAAAATTATCAAAGAAACTATTGAACTCATGTGATACAAAGTCTCCTCCTCTATCTGTTCTGAAAGTTTGTATATGATTCCCTGAATCTCGCTTAACTAGAGCTTTAAATCGTTTGAACTTTTCAAATATGTCTTCTTTTTCTTTTAGTAAGGTTGTCCACATTTAACGTGTGTAATTGTCAATGAGGACAAAAACATACCTATTACCAGCTGCTGTGCTTGGTGTAATAGGTCCACAAAGATCTCCATGTATGAGTTCAAGAGCTTTTGTTTCTCTATACTCAGTAGACTGGGAAAAACATGCCTCGTTTGTTTTCCTCGCAGGCACGAACCACAAATCTCATTCTCGATTTTGATATTTGGGATACCAGTCGCAAGGTCTCGATGAATCATGGATTTTATGGTTTCCATGTTCACATGTTTCAACCTTGCGTGCCATTTATTTAACTCGTTTTTGCAGTGGCTACCAAGCAAACATTGTCTCGAAAACCCATGTGAACCATATAGAGTCTATTCTGTGATCTGATTCCCCCTGCGATTAGTTTCCCTTCCTTATCGTGCATTGTCAAGTACTCTGCCTGCATTCTAACATCACATCCATCTCCTTTAGCCTGGCCTAAAGATATGATGTTTCTCTTTAGTTTAGGAATGAAGTATACGTCCGTCATGTTCTAGATTCTCCAGTCCTATCGACAAATTCTACTCAGTCTTTACCTTTGATGTCTATTCTAGAATCATCTCCAAATCTTACTTTTCCCGTAATAGAATCATCAACAAATGTGAAGTACCTCCGATCACCACTCATGTGATTGCCTGTCCCATTGTCGATGTACCAGAAATTGTCTTCTACTCCTTGTAACTCATACTTCTCGGCAGGACCTTCTCCTCGTTTAAATACACCACTTCGTGTATCATTAGCTATTCTGCTTCCTGTGTATTGTGATGTACATACAATTTCATGCATATTTTAGTGTGTTTTAGCTTAGT
>OVAN01008121.1:2104-18635 GCA_900406275.1 Anastatica hierochuntica | reverse complement strand
TCTGATGCGGATTTTAAAGATTATTACTCAAAATGCTCTAAGTTTGCCTTTAAGAGTTATTTCAGGAAGGATGGATATCTCTTTTATCAGAACCGATTGTGCATTCCTACTAGTACAATCCATGAGCTATTAGTGCGAGAAGCACATGGAGGAGGACTTGCTGGTCATTTTGGTGTAACTAAGACACTTCGTGGACTTCAAGATCAATTCTACTGGCCGCATATGAGAAAGGATGTGGAGAAGGTGTGCTCTAGATGTGCTGTGTGCAAGTTAGCCAAGAGCAAAGTTCAACCACACGAGTTATATACTCCTTTACCCATCCCTTCTCATCCTTGAACTGATATTTCTATGGATTTCGTTATTGGCTTACCTCGAACCAAGAATGGTCGAGATTCTATTTTTGTTGTGGTTGACAGGTTCATCAAGATGGCGCATTTCATTGCTAGCCATAAGACAGACGACGATGTTGCTGTTGCTAGTCTGTTTTTCAAGGAACTGGTGCGCCTTCATGGAATGCCCAGAGTCATTGTCTCAGACCGAGATACAAAGTTCCTATCTCACTTTTGGCGTACACTATGGGCCAAGCTGGGAACTAAGCTCTCATTTTTCACCACTTGCCACCCTCAGACAGACGGTTAAACCGAAGTGGTCAACAGGACACTCTCAACCCTGCTGCGAACCATGGTTAAAGGCAATTTGAAGACATGGGAAGACTATCTACCATTGTCGAATTTTCCTACAATCATGCTAAGCATTCTGCCACTCTGTTTTCTCCTTTTGAGATTGTTTATGGATTTAACCCTTGTCTCCTTTAGATTTGGTATATTTGCCTTTGCAGGAACGTTGCAGCTTAGATGGGGAAAAGAAAGCTCAATATGTGCGCAAACTTCATGCCAAAGGTAAGGAAAACATCGAGAAGAAGACTAAGCTGTATGCAAAACATGCAAATAAGTGGCGCAAGGAGGTTATCTTTGAAGTGGGGGACCTTGTTTGGGTTCATCTGAGGAAAGAGTGATTTCCAGAAGAGCGGAAGTCTAAGCTCATGCCAAGAGTTGATGGTCCTTTTGAAGTAATTCAGAGAATTAACAACAACGCCTACAGACTTGACCTCCAAGGTAAGTATGACGTATCAAGTACTTTCAATGTTTCTGATTTGCTTCCTTATGTTGCAGATTCAGATTTGAGGACAAATCCCTTTCAAGAGGGGGAGGATGATACGATCATGGCTAGCTCAAGCACTGAGGAAGATGTTCCTGAGCCATAAGGAAGGATCACACGATCTAAGACCAAGGAGTTAGCTCCGGAAGCCAGAGTAACACGTTCAAAAACTAAGGAGTTAGCTAAGGAAGTCCGAGCCTTGATTAGCACGGAAATGGATGATTATCAAGCCACTGCTATCTACAACATATTCACCCATATTCCGCAAGAAGAGCCAGGTGACTTATTTGAATAGCTACAAAGAGGATAATGTGTAGCTGTACTCTTTCCTTAGAGAATGGGTTTTTCCTACACCGGGTTTTGCCATTCTTAAGGTTTTAACGAGGCAGGGAACTTTTCCTCTTCAAGAAAGCTATTTGATTAAGTACTTGGTTTGGTTTTAGCGCATGAAGACTTATCTTTATGTCGCATGTTTTGTTGTTTAAATTTAGACTTCATGTTGTTTGTTCGGTTATTTCCAAACTACGTGTTGTTATCTTTTTAGAACCTAAAGCCGTGTGTGCCCTAGGTCTTTTTTTCTTTATATTTTCGTGCATCCCTAGCTGTAATAGTTAGAGAATTAACGTAAAAGAAATCAGCAGCCTTTGCTCCTTTGGTCTCTCAACCTGTTTTCGATTCTGCATTCGTATCCGAGTCTCCAAAGTGATCATCATCATCCTGTAGCCTCTACTATCCAACAACCATCGATTCCCAGCCCTTGGTTGTGTCGAAATCATAATCCTCTCAATCATCATTCACGCCTCAATCCATCTCTTAGCCATCAATCATCACTCCTTCACTACAACTCATTCTATCGATCATCTCATCATCCTTTCATCGAGTTTCAGCCTTTATAATTCAGAGTAGCGTTCCTAGGATCATATCACCTTTGATAGGTGGATTCCACATTCTCAATCCAAAAGGCATCACCTTGTAGCACTAGATTCCACTAGAAGTCATGAAGGATGTATTTTCCTGGTCATCTGGATGCATGAGTATTTGATTGTACTCGGAGAAGGCATCCAGGAAACTCATCAGTTAGTGTCCGGCTGTGGCGTCCACCAACTTTTCTATATGAGGTAGAGGGAAAGGATCCTTAGGGCATGATTTGTTTAGATCCGTAAAATCTATGCAAACCCTCCACTTCCCATTCTTCTTCCGGACCACGACAACCTTTGCCAGCCAGTCCGGGTAGTGGACCTCCCTAATGAACCCGGCCGCAAGGAGATTGTTGACTTCATCATTGATGATTGCGTCTCGTTCCGGTGCGAACTTCCTTCTTTTCTGCTTGATTGCTGGGTACTTGGGGTCCACTTACAGCTTATGCACTCTGACTGCTGGGTCAATCCCTAGCATATCCACGTGAGACCATGCGAAGCAATCAGTGTTGGACCTTAGGAAGTCTATAAGCCTCTGGCGTATGCCTTCTTGCAACCTTGCCCCTATCTTGAGATTTTTTCCTAGTTATCCAAGATTCAAAGGTACGTCATCCAGTTGTTCCACTTTCGGCTCCTTAGTGTGCAATGCGGGAAGTGTCTTGCGTAATTGTTACAAGGGGGTTATATTTCCCTTTAATGTGGTTTAGTAGCAAGATCGAGCATTCTTTTGGTCACCCTTGATCTCCTTGATTCCCCATGGAGTTTGGAATTTGAGTACTTGGTGCAGAGTTGACAGCACGATTGTCATCTCGTGTATCCAGGGTCTGCCCATGATCATATTATAGGCGGACGGACAATCTATGACAAAAAAACTTGGTGGACAGGTTGACTCCGCAAACTGGGAGTGTTATCTCTCCAATGCTTTGCTTGACTTCTCCACTGAAGCCCACCACTGGTGTGGTGTTCTTCGTTAAGGATTCAAGGGTTAGGCCCAAGTCTTTATATGCTCCCAGGAAGAGTACGTTCGTAGAGCTTCAATCATCGATGAGTACCCTCTTCACCAAAAAATTCGCCACAGATAATGAAACAACCAAGATGTCGTGGTGTGGAGTTAGGATTCCATCTTGTCCTCCAGCCAAGAAGCTTATGACTTCTTGGCTGAGGTTCTGACGCTTGACTTCTGGGGTGCCATGATTGTTTTTTGCAAACCTTATGCTTTTCTTTGCAGCGGCGAGTGCAATTCCACTTATCTCTGACCCTCCGGATATGACATTGATCACCCTATGATGCCTTGGAGAATCCGGCGCTTGACGGCCTACTAGGTCACCTTCTTGCTGACTATCTAGCATTTCCTTTGCTTTATTAGAGAGGAATTCCCACATGTTTCCTTTCTTGAGTAGCTCGTTGACTTCTATTCTCAAGGATATATAATCCTCCGTTCTGTGACCATGTTCATTGTGGAAGTCGCACCATTTTTTTTAGATTCCAGCGATTTTCATGCGACCTCATCTTCTAGATCCTTTTTTCTTGGTCTCCCATCTTCTTCAGGACTTCTACTAGCTTCGCGCTTGATATTGATAAGTTGGATACGTCCGGCCAAGTATTTCAGGTCTCTGGTAGGGCTTGTCGTCTCTGGTCGTCTTCTCGGTCATCATGACTCGAGATTCTTGTGAGCTCCTTGTATAGATCGCCATCAGGAAGAAGTCCTCTTTTAAAGGCAAAAATTGTGGTGGAAACACCTAGGATCGTGACCTTCTAATTGTTAAAGCGATTATGGTAGCTTTGGAGTGGCTCTACCTTACATTGTCTGATCTCATAAAGGTCATCAGATAACTTGGGAGTCACTCTACTGCTAGCAAATTGTCCACGAACAGGTCAGTCAGATGAGCAAAGGGTCTTATGGTTCTAGTTGGAATCGATATGAACCATTGCAAGGCGACTCCAATAAGACTGGAACCAAATCCCTTGCACATGGTAGCTTTTTTGTGCTCCTTCTGGATTGCTACAGTGAGCATCTTCTGCTTGTACTGTGCGATTTGATTATCTGGGTCGGAAGTCCCATCGTACGACTTGATGAAAGGGAAGGTGAACTTCTTTAGCATGTCGGTGAGTACAATCTCATCCGAGAAAGGAGTGTTGCATAAGAACTTAGGACACTTTTCATCAGAGGAGGATCAAAACCTGGAAGTCGTTCGATTACCGACTGCAGTGCCTCGAACTTGCTGGAGAACATCTGTTCCAGTCGTCTGGCCTCATCAGAGAGTGGGACAAGATTTGCGGCTTGCGGCTCTTCTACATCCATAAGATCTTCTCGCTCTTGAGCAAGATTTAGGTTCTCTTGGGCTCCCGTTGCTGTTGGATTTCCTCTTTCTCTAGAGTTATTGGTAGGAGGAATTTCAAGAGTTGGCATCCGAGGCACGTGGACCCTGAACCTCTGATTCGTGGCTTGATTTGCCGTCAAAGCCGAGTTTGCTTCTCTGAGGGTCTCGTTCTCCAGCTCCAGGTGCTGCAAGCGTTGCGTGTTCTCCTTGAGTATCTTGGTATGAACGTCCATCTGCTATCTCAAAGCCTTAAGCTCTACAGTTGCGGCATCAACTCCAGTTGGAATTTGATCCCTTCGAAGTTGCTCCATCTCACCTGTTATGGGTGATTTTGGTCGTTCTTTGTAGCACTAGGAAAGCTGGAGGTCGATGAATGTTTAGCAAAGGTAAAAGGAAGTTTTTTCTAAGCTTTGAGATCAAAGATGGCGAAAGAATCACTTGTTGTATTTATTTTTGGCTTAGGGTTTCGTGTGTACACATTTTGCCCTTAAGTTTTGTATTTATACATGTATTTCATGATTATCCCTCCAAGAATTGGATATATCATGATTATCTGTAGAATATATGCGTCTATATATAGAATACACGTCATTATCTACTAATTTAAATAGTAAAAATACAGGAGAGGCGGTGGTCGGCTAGCTTCCGGCTTCCGGCTATGCAAGGTCATTTGACTTCCGGCTTCTGGCTATGCGAAGTCGTCTGGCTTCCTGCTTTTGGGCATTCCCCTACTTTGAGGTCTTACATTGTACTCCATCTATGGTTGGGGAATTCTCATGACCTAAATTACTCCCAACATCACTTAGTCTTTTTTGCAAAGTTTCTAGCTGAGAATGCATCTCCTCATAGGTGAGCTGTGTTTGTCCAGGTATGATGTTTGCTCATTCATGATTGTTTCCAATCATCGTCACGTTCCAGTTTTAGAAAGCTTCCCCTCCTTCTAGCGCCAAATGTTACGGGTGATTTTGGTCGTTCTTTGTAAGCACTACGGAAGTTGGAGGTTAATGAATGTTTAGCGAGTAAGTGGATCGAAGAAGATGGTCTAACCTCCCAAGATCAACAATGGATAAAAGATATGTCTGTATTGATCTCTTTAGCCTAGGGTTTCGTGTGTCCACGCTTAACCCTTAGACTTTATATTCATACCATGAGTTCATGATTATCCCTCAAGAATCGGATATATCATGATTATCTATAATATATATATATATATATATATATAATATACATCATTATCTATTAAGTTAAATAGTAAAAACAAGTATGAGTCGATGGTCGGCTGGCTTTCGGCTTCCGGCTATGCAACGTCGTCTGGCTTCCTCCGTCTTGGCATTCCCCTGTCTTGAGGTCTTACTGTTGTACTCCATCTAAGTCTAGGGGAATTCCCATGACCTAAATTACTCCCAACATAGGCTATGGCCGAACTCAAAAGGAATAAAATTACCCCCAACACTACTGACACTTTTAACATTCGAAATTTTCCTCTAACACTTTAATCCCTTAGTGTTAGGGGTAATTTCATTCCCTTAGAGTCCAACCATAACCTAACCCAAGGAGACATAGATAAACCCCCTAGTTATAGGCTCTAACCAAGGTCATAGCCAAGGACACCATCGCCAAGCCGAGACCATAGATGAGGTAGGGCGGATATCCCCTAAGTCGGTCTAATATCTTAAGAGAGAAGGACAAATGCATTATTGAATCTAGGGAAGTATTGCTTTTATATGATAAGCTCGAATATAGGAGTTATCCATAAAATAAATGAAAAATCCTAACTCAAAATCTATAAATACAAAGGGAAAAACTCTAATTCAAGGATCCGACCCCGAGACTTTGATAAACACATATACTTGTAATCGACCTCTTATTAAATAAATAAAGAAGAGTATTTTACATACTTCGTCTCATCTTTCTCCTCTAAGAAACCCTAAAACCATCGATAACTTGTTCTTCTCCATCAAATAATATCCAAAAAAACCCTAAATAGTTTGGCGCTAGAAAGAGGGGGAGATTACGACAAGAACAGAGCATCAAAGATGAGCGAATCTGGCAGTTCATCTGAAAAGGGAGGTAGCAAAAACCTTGAATCCATATCCGAAGAAGCCGCTATGAATCCCAATGAAGAAAAAGTACCTGAGACAGTCGACGATGCGGCGATCGCGGCAGAGCTTCAAGAGCACGAGCATATCGTGGCAAAGTTGCGGGAGTATGAGCTGATCGCGGTGAAATTAAAAGAAAACGAAGCTCGTCTAAAGGATTTAAAAGATGAGAACGCAATTCTCAAAACCCTAATGGCAAAGACAGATGTTGACACGCTCAAAGATGATGGAAAAAATGGCGAGAGGCGTGCTAGATTCAAGAAAAAAGTCTCGTCAATGCAGACCCTAGGCGAGACATCATCGAAGGTCGTTAAGGAGGCTTGGACGCATCAGACTCCAAGCTCAGGTCTCACCCGGACCCCTGTCTCCCACCAAAAACTGGCCCTGGCAAACCCTACGAGGGAAACGCCAACAAGGCCCTTGGTGTGGAAGCCATGCTAGCTGGGAGGCTAGAAGCCATAGAGAACATGATAAAGTGTCTGCCGGAAGTAGCTCCACCGATTATCAGGAGGGCTCCCAACTCCTACGCAGATACGCTCTTCGTTAACGTTATTGCTTATGGCAAAGTACCCAAGGCGTTCTCTTGGACAACCATGACTCTATACGATGGGACCTCCGGTCTGGACACGCACAACTTGCAGTATCACCAACGCATGCTCACTTCCTCCATCGACTATGAGCACTTTGAGGTCTGTATATGCAAAATATTTGGAGCAACCCTCACAAGCCCAACTCTGTTGTGGTACTCCAACCTTGCCAACGGCTTTATCGATTCCTTCGCCATGCTAACGGACCACTTTGTCGAGCAGTTCGCTATCAGCCGAGTCTTGAGGCGGGATTCCGATTATCTCTATTGAATCAAGCAATGACCTAGCGAGAGCTTGAGAGAGTACCTCCATCGATTTAATGGCGTGAAGGTGTCGATCCTAAACTGCGTCGCCTCCACGGCCATCTCAGCCTTTAGGAAGGGGCCGCTGCACGATGGCAACCTGTAAAAGGACCTCACTAAGTGCCCTTGCCACACCATGGAGGACGTACTCTCCAAGATATAGGCCTAAATTAAATGGGAACAAGACCCAACTTACCAGGCCCAACTGGCGCAGAAAAATCATCCCAAAAGCCATGGTTACGCCAAGGCCACTAGGACGATAAACCTAACGCTAGGTCCGAACCTAAAAACGCCACCAAAATTGGCCCTACAGGATGGCCAAAGCCATTGGCAAAAGAGGAAAACGAGAAGTACGTGCCCATGACTTGGCCTGAAATGTCCAGCATGGTGATATCCCCGGCTGAGATAGTGAGTGCGTGGGGCGTATGTCCGGAAAGGTCAATGGCCTATAAAGATGTGTTCCCCTCAACACAATACAGACACGTCTAAGTTGTGAGATTTTTACCATGACCACAATCACATAACGGAGGATTGCTTCCTGCTAAGGCTCGAAGTGAATGAGTTGCTCAGAAAAGGATACCAACGAAACTTCCTCTCATAAAGAGGAAGATCACTCATTCATGAACAGACCAAGAATGACGTTCCCATGAGACAAAAGCCTGACTCGCCAAGGCACGGTTATGATGTAAACTTCATTACTGGAGGATCGGAAGTAAGCGGGGTGACAATCTCTGCTGCCAAGAGAAACACTCGCGCTGCCAAGATCAACCATGGAGTAGATATCATGACGGTTAGCAGGGAGCGCAAAGATGGCCCCGACTTAATAAGCTTCACCACTAATACTTGCAGAAAAGTGATAACTTCGCACCATGATGCCCTAGTGATATCACTGAAAGTTGCGAACTGCCTCATGAAGCGAATCCTCATCGACAATTTGTTGGGTCGCTAGAAAACGAACAACAAAGCTTCAAATTTTTAAGCCCATTTCCTAACAATAACACAATCCGCAAGTGCACGGATATGTCATTATAGTACTTGGGGGGTCGAACTACAGGAGCACCTTACTTAGCTAGATGGATTTAGACATTGGGAATACACACTCAAGTCTAATCAAAGCAAATAGTAAAGGTTGGGATTTTTTTTGGGTTTTCTGTATATTCTATAAACAAAGGCAATGAAAGAAAGTCAATGACTTAAATAAAGGCAATAAACTTAGATAAAGAAAGCAAACATAAACTTAAAGGTGCAAAAATGAAATAAACTATAAACTAAGATGATGGACCAAGGGATGTTGTAATAAATCTACTCAGAAATATTGTAATAGTGGTGTTAGATCAAGCTATTGAGCACACATCCATGACCAAAGGCAATACTAGCCTAATCCACTCTTATGGCAAGAGGCCATTTACTTATCAATCGCATTCGCTCGACTCTCGTTTGTTGCAAATGATAAATCAATTAGCAATCATTAAGATCAAGTCCATATAGTCACTAATCAATCTAGCAAAAAACTCTCATTGGCTAGATTTAAATAGCAAGTATTTGGTTCTCCTAGACATTTCATCGAACACATCTCGGACGAAAAATGTATACAAGTCTAGATCTTAGTTAACTACTCTAAAACCTAGCATTAAACACACTAAATCCTTTGGAAACCTAAGATTATCTATCCATAACACCATATTACAACCTAATCTAAGTAGATCTCAACATCCATGGATCCATCAAAAGAGACTACTCACACATACTAAAGAGAAAGAGAAGAGATGAAGAGAAAGATAAAGATTTCATAGATAAAGATAGATGTTTGATCCAAGATAAAAACTTAAAAAGAGAGACTCTTAATCTTAAAGATCATGAGAGGAACCATTAAAATACAATCTTGAAGAAGGAGAATAGTTGTAAAAGTCTTGGATACATAAAATTAGGTTAAAGGGGTATGAATAGGTGAAAGGAGACTAAGTTTCCCGTCAAGGTAGGNCCGGGGGGGGGGGGGTCGACAGTAGCTCACTTTGGGCAGCAGGGACATCAACAAAGCCCAATGTCGACCTTAGGTGGGCTACTATCGACCTCAGGGTCGACGGTAGCTCACCTTGACAGCTTCTGGCTTGTTTCTTCCCCATTTGTCCTTTTAGCCTCTAGAATCCATCATCTCAAGCTCTAAAATAGATCTCCAAAGTTTGTACCTACAAATGCAAAGAAAATGATATGCAAATGCAAAATGATCCTAAACTAGACTCTAGACTCAAACCTATGGATTCTAAAACTTAGATGCAATATTTACAACCTAAATATGGATGAAACTAAGCTAAAATGCATCAAAATATGCATGAAAATATCTACACATCAAACCCCGGACTTGCCCTTTGCTTGTCCTCAAGCAAACAACAAAGATCAAATCCGGAAGCGAGGTCTGAAAATGAGAATCCAAGCCAAAGTATGTCTAGAAATGCCTTCAACCCAATGTCCTAAAGAGTAGTGTTATAATGCATTAATCATGAATACTCAATGTACTTTGCTATACTTTTCACAAGAACTATCTCTAGGCACCTAAGTTAAATATCCACATATCATCTTATCCACCTATCCCTTAACATTTAATTAAGGTTATAGCATGTGGTCTTTACTTATGGGAAAAAGTCTCAATCCATTAGGCTTGGGAATAAAAGGGGATGGATATTTAAAGAAGTGTTTAAAGGAGGTTTCACTCAATTTTTGATGTGGTTTTCTCAAAAACAAGTAATGCAAGACATATGGCAAAATCAAGGTAGTAGCTTAACAACTTATACATACAAAGCTATTGCTTCCACTAGGCTACGAATCCCGATTCCAGTTAATTACCTACACTACCCGGATGTGTTTCCCTTCTTAAAGATCTAGAGATCGAAACCCCCACATGCATTTTCTTAGCAAGATTCTCAAGATTTTCCAATGAGATTAACAACTCCTCCTTTCGTTATTTGCTTAGCACTAAGAGACCTTTTTATAATTCTATCAAACCCTTTGTTCTTCTAGTAATTCTCTTGAATATTCTCTTTAAATTGGAGCCACTATCACTAAATCAAAACCTTGATTTATTTTTCTCTTTCTTGAAAACTCACTAGTGACCCTCTTAACAATTCTTAATCCTTGAGACTTATGCTAGGAACTTACAAGTCTTTGGATCTCTTAGACTCTTTTCTTTAAATACTCTTTCCCATATATTTTCCCAACTATGCTTCCATAACTTCTCAATCAAGAACAATCTTCTCAAGCTTTTAACACTAGATTCACCAAGAACAAGTCCTAAACCCATGTATTGATTGAAAGACCCCTTCCTAAAATCTAGTTAACCTTAAAATGAGGCTAATTGTAAGGAACCATTTGACTTTGTTGTTCAACTTCAATTTACACGACTTTTTGCCTATGTGTGCATTTTACAAAAGAGGCCTCACATTCAAACAATAAGGAAGGTCTAAAAAGAAAGGTTTTGGGTTTTCAAGGTGGGGTAACTACTCTTAAAATGAGAGTAACCACTTGAGTTAAGAAGAGTGGTAAAATAAGGTCAAAACATAACTCAGGGGTTTAGTGTCTTACCATGGAATAGTACTTCCAGACCATAAACAAGAAAAACTAAATCCAATTATGTTCACTTAGATGGGATTGGCTTCAAATATAATATGCTTCAATTTTCACAAAGAGCTTCGAGAAGCCAATTCAAAGCATGGATTTTCCAAATTTCTAAATGGTTCAAGCATCATAATATTATTAATGAAGGCATTGAATTGTAAGCATGACTAAGTCATTACAGGAAATCGGCGTATTTATAGCATTATGAGATAGCGTTTTATGTTATTCTGCTATGGAAAATATCCCTGTTTTTTTTACATAGCGTTTTCAAATGTATAAACGCTATGTTTGGTCGTGGTATATTTTTTATTTGGTAACACTTTTAGCTTAGCGGAGTATAGATAGCACTAATCACCTAATCAACGCTATTATGACTTTTCCCGCCTATACTTAGTGAAATTTTTTACTTTGGCGGAAAAAAAATTTCCCAAAACCCAAAAAATTTTTTTCTCCAAAACCTTTTCACGTTCCTCTCACAAAACCCAAAAGAATTTTCACAAAGCTCCCAGAAAATTTGCTTCTTTCTTCATCCCTTTCCTCTCTTCATTTCAAATTGACGCTTACTCAAATCGATCGATTCTACCACAGGAAGATTGTTTCTTTCTTCATCTCTTTCGACTGTGTTTTGGGTTTTCATAGGAAGATTTCGTTTGAAGCAAAGGTATCAAATTTTCTGTGATTACAATGTAGGGTTTTTGTTTCAGATTTAGCTTTTGATTAATTGTTTCTATAACTCGTAGTGATTTGATTTCTATTGATTCTAGGTTTTACAGAGGAAGATTGTTAGGTCTTCGATTCAAACACAGGTAACTCAAACTCCTGAAGGTTTTGTTTCATTTTTCTCTTTCGATTTGTTTTCAGATTTAAGGTCTCTGACTTATGGATTTGCTTCTTTTGTTCTTCCAGATTCTCATTTGTCGTATACTCAGAGGTACTAATACTCAATCCTTCACATAATATGTGATTTTGATAAGGTCTAGTTATCCTTTGTGTCTAATTAAAGTAAAACTTTTTCACAAATCTCGGGTATCCTTTCGACGTGGAGTTGTGGTGTTGTTGTATCATGGAGAAATCTTGGGTTTGGCTTCCAAGGTATGTACTCTCTTCTTAGTTTTAGTTATTTGTTTTGATATTTGACTTGTTTGGATTCTGCCTTATGAATGATCTTTTGATTGTTTATTGCCCAACAGAAATAGTCTTGAGTATGAGCAAGGAGTTAGTGATTTTGTGAATACATCAGCAAGGAAGCTGGGTAATCCTCTCAACTTGTTGTGCCCGTGTGTTGATTGTCGGAACGTGAGCCATCAGCCAGTAAACATAGTAGTTGATCATCTTGTAATTAGGGGCATGGATGAGAAGTATAAGAGGAATTCATGCTGGAGCATTCATGGGGATACAAGAAAAAAGTCAGACGATGTTCTGAGTTACTCATTTGAAGCTTATGAGCTATTTAGAACAACTTTTCCTGATGATGGGGAAAATTTTCAGTCTCGGAGCATCAATGGAGAACAACCAGAGGCTACCGAAAGTGTAGAAGATTCAGAGTTTAAGAAGAGGTTAGAAGATGCTGAAACTCCACTCTATAGTAGCTGTTCTAAGTATACGAAGGTCTCTGCAATAATGGGCCTTTACCGAATCAAAGTCAATAGTGGAATGTCAGAAAACTATTTCGATCAGCTTTTGAAACTTGTACATGACATGCTACCTAAAGGTATCATTCTTCCTACATCCACAAATGAGATGAAGAAGTTCTTGAAGATATTTGGCTTTGGGTATGATATTATTCACGCATGCAAGAATGATTGCATTCTGTTTAGGAAGGAGTATGAAGATCTGAGAAGCTGCCCTAAATGTGATGCTTCAAGATGGGAATTAGATAAACACACAGGGGAAGAAAAAAAAGGGATTCCAGCTAAAGTCCTCAGGTATTTCCCATTAAAGGACAGGTTCAGAAGGATGTATAGGTCAAAAACACTGAGTGAGGATCTGCTGTGGCATTTCAACAATGCTGGTACTGATGGAACAATGCGACACCCTGTGGATTCATTAACTTGGGGCCAAGTAAATGATCAATGGCCTGATTTTGCTGCAGAACCAAGAAACCTTCAACTTGGTCTATCTACAGATGGTATGAATCCATTTTCTATTCAAAATACGAAGTACAGTACTTGGCCAGTTCTTCTAGTGAACTACAACATGCATCCGACATTATCCATGAAGGCATAAAATATAATGTTGACTCTCCTTATTCCTAGACCAACTGCACCTAGCAACAACATTGATGTGTATCTTCAACAACTGGTAGATGATCTAAAGGATCTATGGCATCAAGGTATTGAAGTTTACCACTCGTTAACTAAGGATAATTTCATACTGAGAGCTATGTTGTTATGGACTATCAGTGACTATCCAGGATTGGGGACACTTGCTGGTTGCAAAGTTAAAGGTAAACAAGCTTGTAATGTTTGTGGAAAGGATACACCATTTAGATGGCTGAAATTTAGTCGTAAACATGTGTATATGGGAAATAGGAAGCGGCTAGGACCTCAACATTCTTATAGAAGGAAAAAAATATGGTTTGACAACTCTGTGGAAGTAGGATTTCCTTGTAGAATTTAGTCTAGTTCTGAAATATTCGAGACTTTGAAAGATTTTAGAAATGATTTTGGCCGACCTTTTGATAAGAAAAGTAAGAGGAAAAGATCAGACTTAGGTGAAGAAGAGGATCTTTCACCGGAAGAATGTGGCGAAGACTCTGATCTGTGGAGGTTGAAGAAGCGGTCGGTTCTGTTTGAACTGCCTTATTGGAAGGTTAGTTGTTTTCAACTATAAATCTTGAGTACCTAACATAAAATGTTTGTTCTTGTTCTTGTTCTAACTAACCTTGGTTTTCTTTCTGTGATAGTATATGCCAGTGCGTCACAACATCGATGTGATGCATGTGGAGAAGAACATTTCTGATGCCATAATATCAATTATGATGCAAAGTCCTAAATTAAAAGACGACTTGAAGGCACGACAAGACCTGGAAGACATGGGGATCAAAAGCAATTTACACACACAGTTACGAGGTAAGAGAACATACTTACTACCAGCTGCTTATTGGCTGTCAAAGGTTAAGAAAAAAAAATTTTGCAAGAGATTATCTGAGTTTAGAGATCATAACGGATATTGTGCAAATATTGCTAATTGTGTGTCACTAGATCCTCCTGCAATTGTTGGGTTAAAGTCTCATGATCACCATGTCGTTTTACAAAACTTGTTACATGTTGCTTTGAGAGGAATTCTGCCAAAAGGTCCTCGGATTGCTGTGACCAGAATATGCAACTTCTTTAATAGATTGTGTCAACGTGTCATTGATCCTGAGAAGATTTTAACATTAGAGGCAGAGGTTGCTGAGACATTGTGCCAACTAGAGAGGTTTTTTCCACCATCTTTGTTTGATATCATGTTCCATTTGCCAGTTCATCTTGCTAGAGAGACACGACTAGGTGGGCCAGTAAATTTTTGATGGATGTATCCCTTTGAGAGGTAATGTACTTTGTTGTTAATATCATTTGGTAGATATTTTGTTTTCATTTACAAGTTCTAACTATAATGTTATGTGTTTGAGAAATAGGTACATGAAAACTTTAAAGGCTTATGTGAAAAACTATGCGAGGCCAGAAGCTTGTATGGCTGAAGGATATTTAGCTGGAGAATGCATTGCATTCTGCATGGAGTTCCTCAAGAACTCTGTTCCAATTGAAGAAGCAGCCAACTGAAATGAAGATGTGGAGACAGATCCAAGAATTCTTGAAGGTTGACCGCTACATGGGGCAACAGAAGTAAGACTCAGTGGTAAAGAGAGAGACATAGCACATCGATATGTTCTAATGAACACAGCAGTTATGAATCCTTGTGTTGAGTAAGCTATTTTGATTTTTAGATGCTCAAATTTTTATTCACTTATCCTTTAACTACTTTAAAACTAACATATGGCAATTTGAAACAGTATGCATCTGGAGGAATTGCAAAACACGGATGTTCGATGCAGAAAAAATGAAACTCAGTTATGGAAGATTCATGGAGAAAGGTTTGCACAATGGGTAAAAGAAAAGGTTTGATTAAAGTATTGGATTCATATAACTCTATTTTCACTCCTTTATAAGTTTATTCAATCATAACATATTTTTTTTTCTTTTCATCAGATTCCCACAAACTTAAATGATCATTCCACATATGGTTAGCATATGGTCCAAGACACATAGTCCAAAGCTACAAGGGATATATCATCAATGGACACCATTTTCACACTGAAGATGTAAAGCGGAAGACTCAAAATAGTGGAGTAACTCTCGAATCATTCACAATGTGCAGATCAAGCGCAAAAGACACTAATCAGGTGGCAGATATTGTGTCATACTATGGAGTGATACAAGATATCATCTTGCTAGACTATCATAAGTTCCAAGTTCCACGTTTTAAGTGTAAGTGGGCCAACAAAGAGAATGGTGTGAAGGAAAAAGAAGGATTCACTCTTGTGAACCTACATGTAAACCAATAAGCATTTCTTCAAGATCCTTATATCCTACCATCCCAAGCAAAACAAGTCTTTTACTCCAGACAAGGAGAATCCTCACCTTGGTATATAGTAATGAGGGCACCACCAAGGGGCTACCATGAGTTAGAGACAGAAGCAGAGCTGCTTGCTGCACCATCAATCATTCAAGAGCTTGACGATTCAGACTACCATTCTGATGGCGATAATTTCTGTGTTCGAGATGATTGTGAAGGAGTCTTAGTGATGGATTAATAGAATATAGTGAACTTAAGTATAGGAATTGTTGGTGCCAAAAATAGTCATCTCGAAATCAAAGTCCAAGATCGCATCTCTAATCGGACTTACTCGGAAACACGACAAACGTCTTGACTCACCGCCGTCTAGACTTGACTGGTCATCGTTTAGACTTAACTATCGTTCAATGAAGTCTATCCTTCCATAAAANTCAACGAAGTCTATCCTTCCGCGAACAACTAAAGAGCCCGAATGCTAAAGTTAACATCCACGATTTATGGATAACTCTCGGAAGACCTCGCAATACGAATTTCGGAACGACACGAAACCTCTGTGACAATCGGAGAACCGCATCGTTTCGAAGAAATGTCTAAACGCCGATTGACGACTGAACTAGAGGCCGATCTAGACGTCAATAAGAACCGAGACCGGAGGTCCGTCTTGGCGCCAAGACAGAGTGTCCGTCTTGGCGCCAGGACCAAGGTATGTCCTTGGCGCCAGGACAAAGCCATGTCCTTGGCACCGATTGGCGCCAGGAACAAGCCATGTCCATGGCGCCGATTGGCGCCAAGACCAAGCCATGTCCTTGGCGCCAATTGGCGCCAGGACCAAGTGTTGGTGTCAAAAATGGTCATCTCGAGATCAACGTCCAAGATCGCATCTCTAATCGAACTTACTTGGAAACACGACCAACGTCTAGACTCACCGCCGTCAAGACTTAACGTCTTCTAGACTTAACTCCGTATTGACTAGTCATCATT
>OVAN01008120.1:0-18636 GCA_900406275.1 Anastatica hierochuntica | reverse complement strand
ACACCATTACGTAGCTACTAAATCGGATCATTGATTAAGCTAGGATTAGATATAGGAGTTGTGATGGATGATTAGGCTAGAATCTTACCATAATTTCTACTAAGACTAGGATAATAGCGTGCTATAAAAGAAATCCAAAATTTTGGTCAGCACTTCCAGACGACTTAAAAACTGTCTCTGGAGAGATGCTCAATTCCAACAAAAAAAGTCGTATAAGCCGAGAACATATCGCGGACTCTAAATCGGTATGGAATCAAGTCAAAATCGCAACGGGATACATATGCCAGGATTAGTCACCGCACCCCGTAAAACCGAAAGTAAGCCTAGGTCTTGCCCTAAACCCAGCACACTGGTCTCTAACATCTCTAGGCATGATATCTAACCGAAACGAGAATCTTAAACCATGTCTCTTCGTTCTTATCAAAACGCTCGCAAAATTTTACGGAATGTTGCAACGTCTTACAACGAGCAATGCATAGAACGATCAACCAAAGAGTTAGAAGCGAGATGACAACTCGCGTTCTTTCCTCTACGCTACGTCAAAATTCATACGAAAAACGATTTCATTTCACAACATAATAACTGCTTAGGCGTCAAAAATATCTACAATCTTATGATTCCAAGCATAGACACAAGCATTCTAAATAAACATAAGTAACTACGCGTGTACAGCGACCAGGAGCATTTCCTTCCTACACCTAGCTAAGTTCGAAATGGCCAGATACTCGAAAGCTCGGCATCTAGGTCACCTCTTCATCGTTTCGCTGCACAGGGCTCGCAACTTCCTCTGAGCCCAGAGAAACGGGAATCAGAGCCAAGTAACTCCAAACTCTCTCCTCAATCAGAGGGATCGAAGGCCCCACGTCGGCGCGCCTCCTCATACGGCTGTTGTTTTTCTCGATCTCAGCTTCGTAGGAAAAACCTGGCTGCAAGGAGTAATACAGAGCGCCCACCGTGCCACGACACTCGCGGTACTCCTTGAAGGACCGCTAAGCATCGCTATACTCAGCAAAATCAGCCGCACGCTGGCGAGAATGCTCCTCGACGATCAAAGCGACCTCGCGTTTCCCGTGCCTGCGAGCACGGCGGATTTCAGAAGCCCGACCGTCCTTGCGGTGACGAATCTCCATGACCTCATTCTTCAAACGGGAGTTCTCCTCCTCGAGCTTCTTCACTGAATCGGGCCGCTCTCGCCTCAAGGTCACTCGCCTTAAGAGCCTTGTACATTGTGTGAAGCACCTAACAAAAAAACAAAGGCAACTCAAGGACGTTAGGATAACACCGTTGACAAACCAACGAGAATAAACCATACGACCATAAAACTCACTGCTATGTACTGCCACGAGGCTTCGGCAAGGGCCGCCGAATCCAAGTAACCCGTATCATCCGTGGACTGATCGTCCGGAGTCTCGAGATTAGCAAGGAATCTCTCTATATTGGTCGCTCCCCCCCAAGGACGGCATTTGGTTTGCATTCTCGCCAAAGAAAGTATCGGGCCACTCATCCTGAAACGACACCCTTTCGCCTTCAGTGGCGCTTCCCTCGTCGGACGACCCGACATACTCGGGGACCTCCTCCGCTGCCTCACTGGAGGCAGTTCATACGATTCAAAATCATCCATGTTTAGCCCCATTTCCTCCTCAACGACTGCTTCGGGATTAGCTCGAGCCTTGTGAAGCTCTACCGCAAGGAGAACCCAACTCGGCGAAAAGTAATTCCAATGGTTCCGGTCAATCCTCAAAAGATCCCAGACGGTCAACGTTTCAGCTGGAAACGGAGGAAGAGGATCGCGAACTACAAAACAACAAAAAAGTCAGAAAGCATTAGAACGCAAGCGAAGACGATCAAGGTAGCTTTAAGCGGTACCGGCTTCACACCAACTGCACGTAAAAGTGGAGATAAATATGTCCTCTAAAGTGGCACTATTCTGGCGAATGAAGAAGTATCTCTTACGCCACTCGTGGAAGTGGGACTTCGTCCCCTCAACTACCCCCATGTTAGTTCTCGGCTTGAGGGTGTAGATGCCATCCGCTTTCGTCTTCGTTAGAGAAAACATGGCCCTGAGGTGGCTGATGTCGAGGTTCAAACCACGCTCATAATTTAGTACGAGGGTCCCAACGAGACGCTGAAGGTCACCGGGATGAAGCTGACTTAACGACAGACCAAAACGGTTTAAAAACCAGATTATGATTCCCGAAATCGAGAACCATAGGAAACAATCAAACACATGCGCCTCGTAGCTCGTGAAGAAGCCGTCAGGCGGAGAGTCAGCTTCTTCTCCGGCAACCGGCATCAGGAACTCAACTTCCATCGAGATTCTACAAAACCTACGGATAGTTTCAAGAAAATCCTCGCAGCACTCGCTCGCACCGCTCGATATAACTTTCTTCCCGGGCCTCCGCAGAAGCAGGGATTCGAGAGGCGGGGGTTCTACATTATGTGTATCTCCCGAATAAGCCGCTGCTTCCACAGGGTCAACCGTGAGATCCGAAAATTCAACTTTTGGTGCCACGTCATTTTCCCGAGCTCTTCGGCTCCTAGAAGAAGCGGCCGAACACGAAGCACTTGTTGGAACTTGAGCATTCGGTGCCATGAACCTAAAGAGGAGAGAAAAATGGAAGAGGGAGAGAGATTTTCCACATTATGAAGAGTTCTTGTGAAAATGACTAAGTGAAGAGCATGGAAACCAACTTCACCAACTTATAGGAAAAGAGAGTCACTATTCATCCTTGGACTTTTCAGCCATCAATCTCGTCAAACTTCCTGAGCACACCTTTCAAGTTCGCGAAAACAACATTGCGCTTCTAGCAAATTGGGGGGCTAATTGTTGGGGTCAAAAACTGTCCCGACGAAATCGATGCCTGAAAAGGACTACGGAGACGATGTTCTCTCCTTCGGACATAGGAATCGCAAGGGTATCTGAAAACTCCGATACTCTCATCGTTCAGGTTGTCTCTTCCGACCTGGCTTCGAAGCTTTGAAGATAGTCGATCATAACCAATCTCCGAATAAAGTCTATCCATCCACAAGCAACTAGAGCATCCAAGTGCTAAGGTTAGCATCGATGGTTCTCAGATAACTCTCACAAGGCCACACGATACATCCTCCGGAGCGATACGAAACCACCAAAAGCATTGGAGAACCACGTCGCTTCGGAGAAATATCTAAACGCTGATTGATGCCAAACCTACGAATGAGTCTTGGAACCAATTGACGACTGAACTAGAGGCCGATCTAGACGTCAATTGGAACCAAGACCGGAGGTCCGTCTTGGTGCCAGTTGGCGCCAAGACTAGAGCATGGTCTTGGCGCCAATTAGCGTCAAGACAGAAGGTCTGTCTTGGCACCGATTGGCACCAAGACCAAGGCATGGTCTTGGCGCCAATTGGCGCCAAGACAAAGTGTCTGTCTCACCAAGACCAGGGCATGGCCTTGGCGCCAATTGGCGCCAAGACAGAGTGCATATCTTGGCGCTGGTTGACGCTGAGACGCGGATAACGTTCAGCCGTAATCCATTGACTGAACCATGTCCTTTCCGATCGTTATTTCCTTCGAATCTTCACTTGATCGTCTCTCGTTTCGTCTCGATTGGAGTTTCCGTCAAACCGTCATGATGATAGTCGTAAGGATTCGTGCTTTTCATGGACTTCTTATCGATCGTGTAATACGACGACAGTTAACTTAAACACCAGAAGATTCTAAACTATATGATCGGCCTTATCGTTCAACGAAACTATTGCTGCTTATTCTTACAAGAAACGGTTTCCTGCAATAAATCGTAAAGATCACTTAGCCATAAAACGGCCCGAAAGGTCCTAAACCGCGATAACGGTCCGCTTACGATTTATGGCGTGAACCGGCCCACTTACAATGACGGTTTACCAGGGTATCGCAAAAATGTTAAGTTTCGAGAAGATAAGGAAGGATCTCAAAAAGATATATGCAAATCAGGGAAAAAGGAATATTTCCACGAAAAGATATGGACGAATCGTGGACAAAAAAGGAAACTAGCCAAGCCCACAAAGACTTATATAAAGGGTGTGAAGGATGATATACAACACAATTTTCTTCATCGCAAAACACTTAGAAAAAACTAGGGTTCTTACTTTGTTTTCGTTAGCGAGTTGTGCCTCAACTAGGTTACGAGTCTATGTTGTAGTTCTAGGCAATCATCGCCAACGGTTCTTGCGGACACGGCTTAACACCGGTTTTGCACGCTCAGACCACAAATTCGAATAAGATCCCTTATACTTTCTTCGTTATCTGTGTGTTTCGATTGTCGTCCATGTTTTGATCCACGATTCTCTTTTCGTGTTCAAATTGTTTCTCATTACGAATCATGTTACTTTACTGTCATTTTACATATCTCGCTTCGCAATCTGTTTCGTATTGTCTTTACTTTGCTATTCATCTAAATTTCATCATCGAATCTTGTTAATCTGAATCTCGCAATATGTTCGCATATTCGTTTTACTCACGCTTTTTATTTGATCTTATCTTGCAGATTAGTTTCGTATTTCTTATCTGTTAAGTTTCGCACTCACTGCTTGATCTGTCGAGTTTTGGCTACAAAGAGTCCGTGAACCACATAAGATTGACAGTGAGAATTTTTGGTTCCTACAATTGCGTTCTATGTACTTTTTGAGAGCCGCAGAGGTCGCATTCCCAGGTCTTCTTCTCATGTCTGCCCCTATAGACAATGAAGGAGAAAAGTAAAGAAAAGCAGCCAGTTAAAGTACCTAGGGGAGAATCATAGAAGGCTTACCAAATATAGCGGTGTATCCTAAGCTCTGCTCGCTAACAACAAAGTTAATTGCCCTCCAATTCTTGGGGAGTCTCATGATTGCCTCCACTCCTGGTCTACCTGACTCTGGTGGTGAAGTCTTGACCTCTGCATAGCAACAATGAAAGCACACAGTAAGGCGTTAGCAAGGTCAAGGAATGTCTAGCAGAGTCATGTTTACAAACCTATGCGTTCCCAGCGAGTTAAAAACCCTAGGCTATCTTTCAAAGAGATAAGGTATTAGCGGTTGACCTCATCCTTGGTCTTCTGGACGCAGTGAGCCTTATCATCAACCAAGGATTCCTTGCACATTTTGGTGTTAAGGTGGCACCTCAAAGGTTCACTCTGATAATAGAAGAGAAAGTAGGTGTACAGAACCTCGTCTACACCCACTCAAATGGAGGTTAACTCTGACAAGGCTTGTATAAACGTCAATATGTGGAAGAATGGAGGAGAGATTTGGTTGGGGTAAATTTCAAACATGTCAACCATCGCTATCACTAGAGAAGGTAGCGATCTGTGGAAGCCAATCTCTAGATACACTTCATAGATGGCAATGTCCGAGGGATCGCAGTTGGCAGCCCTTTGGGTAGCATCAACACATTTGAGTGGAAGGCTTGGTGAAAAATCAAAAAGAACCCGCGCTTCCTCCAACAACCTTTGGTCAAAGATTTTTGGCGGGTCCCAGTCTACTAAAACCTTTGAAGGCATTCTAAAAAGGTCGTGTTTCTTTAAAAAGTAGCTCAATAGGGACCTTAAGAAAAGCTCTAATAGCGCAAGAGAAGAGTCGGAGAAAAGCGTTACCTTAGTACTAGAAGCTTATGCGACAGAGATGCGAACGACGGAAACCGTTAGAGATCTACAAGATCAAAAGAGAAATGGTTAGAGCCAGCTCAAGGATCCACTTAAAAGATCATTAACGGTGAAATCCCTTAGTCAAAGTCAAAAGAAAGTGAGATCTATCGGAGATATGCCAAAGACTTACCGGAAAAAGCAGAGAAAGTGGTGCCCCTCGAGAGAAAACCCTAATCTAACTATGAAGAGGCAAGCGAAAAAGTGAAATGACCAAGACTTATCATTTCCCGCCTATATAACCCTAGTGGTAATGGGTCGGAGACAAAAAGAGAAGCCCATATCATGCCATAAAGTTTAAGCCCAAGAGTTCATCTAAAAGCCCGCTAAGCGCTAATGTGACTCACCATGGATGAAGCCATAGCAGCAAAAAACTGGCGATTCAAATGAGAGCCAGGGTTGGAGCTTTACTCCATTTTCTTATTTTTACAAAGTTGATCCTAAGGCATGAACTTAAATCTCTTGAGAAAGTATTTACTCTTCAAATTTCACACGTGGAAATTGAAGAGCAACTGTTGGGTGTAATTTTATTCCCTTAGAGTCCGGCCATAGCCAAGACCAAGGAGATATAAATAAACTCCCTAGTTATAGGTGCAAACCAAGGCAATAGCCAAGGACACCACCGCCAAGCCAAAGTCATAGTCGAGGTAGGGCCGATATCCCTTAGTCGGTCTAAATCTTAAGGGATAAGGATAAATTCTTTAATGAATTTGGGGAAATATTCCTTATCGTAAGATAGACTCGAATATAGAAGTTATCCATAAAATATATGGAAATACTCTAATTCGAGGGTTATAAACAGAAAGGGAAAAACCGCAATTCAAGGATCAGAAACTTTAACAAATACATACACTTGTAATCGATCTCTCTTACTCAATAATAAAGAAGAATCATTTTACATTACTTTTTGTCTCTTTTGCTCATCTCTTTCTCAAAACCCTAAAACCATCAACAACCTTGTTCTTGTTCTTCTCCATCGAAGAATCACAAAAAAATCCCCAAAACAATTGCGATTTTTATTTAAATTGTAAAACAAGTTTGCGCCGTTAATAGTTTTTTAGGGGTAATTTTATTCCCCTCGGGCCTGCCTTGAGCTAGACCAGGGGCTCATAGATAACCCCCTTGGTTGAATACGTTAATCAATGTCTTAGACAAAGGTCTTAGCCAAAGACGCGTAGCAACGCCAAGGGTGAGTGAATATTCTCCTTATATATCTTTGAGATAAGGACAATTTCCTTATTGATTTATGGAAATATTCCTTATTGTATATATAGACTCGAAACCGAAAGTTATCCATAAAAAATATGAAAATACTCTCATTTGAATACTATAAATACATGAGGAAGAACCCTAGTTCAAGGATTCAAAACTCAATTCTCAATACTCATACATTGTCATCGATTATCTTAGCCATCAATAATGGAATTCGTTTTACATATTTGTTCTTGTTCTCTCTCCTAAACGAATCACTCAAAAAACCATAAACAGTTTGGCGCTAAAAGGAGGGGATAGATTTCAAAAAGAACAAAAAAAAAAGATGAGTGTGTCAAGCAACTCTTCCTAGCTAGAGAAGAGCACGAGTCATGAACCCAAGACGAAAGATACGGCTATAGAGTAATCCAAAGAAACTGCACCCGACGTAACACCAGACGACGCAACCCTCACAAAAACGCTTCAACAATACGTGGCATTCGTGGCAAAAGTACGCGAGATTGAAGCCTGATTGAAAGAATTAGAGGACGAAAACATAGCTCTTAAGGCCTTAGTCGCGGTGAGAGATGTTCAGACATCTGATCTTAATGACGATGTCACAAGACACGTCAAGTTCAAGAGAAGGTTTTCTGTCGATGCAAACGGTAGACGAAACACCGACGAAAATCACTAGAGAGGCACAAGCGCATCAATATCCAAGCTCAAGACGTAACCTAGACCATTGCTCCTATCAACAAGACGAGCCTAGCAAATGTCATGTAGGAAACGCTAACGAGGTCACTTTTTTGGAAACCTTTCTAATGGGAAGACTAGAGGCCATGATGAACATGATTAAAAGCATGCCAGGGGTGGACCCACAAGTTATCATGAGCAACCCCAATTCTTATGTTGATACGCCCTTCGCCGTTATCATAGCCCTGCGATAAATTCTCAGGAAATTTGCTAGGCCATCTATACCGAGATATGATTGGACATCAGACACTGACACACACATCTTACTATATCACCAACGAATGCTCACTATGACCGTAGGCCATGAGCACATGAAAGTGTGCATAAGGAAAGGGTAGACTTATGGGCCCGACATTTCTATTGTACTCTAACCTAGTTAACGACTCCATCTACTCTTTTGCGATAATAACATATCATTTTGTCGAACAATTCACTAGCAACCGCACCTTAAGGCGTACTTATGATGAACTATATCACGTCAAGCAACACGGAGGTGAAATTCTTAAGGAGTATTTCCATCGTTTCAACAAGGAGAAGGTTTCAGTCCCAAACTGCGTGGCCTCTACGACCATCTTTGCCTTTAGGAAAGGGTGATAGCTCCGGTTTTCACCCGAGATAACACTGCAAGCGCACATATGTACGTTGTAGTGGTTCGGGATCAAATCCACATAGACAAGAGGTAGCACAAAGAAGTAGAATCAAACAGCTGGCTAAGGCTAAAAAGATGTCTTGTAGAGATGATGCAAAATCGAAAATAGGAGAGCACAAATAACGCAGCAAGCAACGAGGTTGTAAACAATTCAAAGAAGTGTTGGGCATCGGGTGTTCTCAGGGAAACATTTCTTTGTTGACTTAAACTACAGATTAGGGAAGAGGTTAAGAACCGTCTTGAACTCAAATTCTAATCTAGAATTGATCTACTTCTGAAGCATCAGCGCCCTATGCACTAGAAACCTTGAGACTAACTTTCGTTGACCCTCGATTTCTAGTCATGCAGTTCTAACATGTTTGATAGGTTCACAATTCACTTAAACATCAACTTCCTTTGGCTTAAGAAGAATTTCTCATATATAATTCTTTTAGGAATTTAAACATTCACGTTGGAGCAGTTAAAAAACATAAGATCAAAAACTAAGTGATCAATTCAGTTTCATGCATTACGATTAACCATAGATGAAGATCCATTAAATAATATCCCTAATTACGCAATTCTATATCAACAAATCATGAATCTCCTTTGTGAGAAACCTAAACCCAACAAAAAAACTACTCACTCATAGGTAAAGTAGAAACAAAATTCAAATTGGGAGACATGATTGTATATTGCATAAATAAAAGTAAATAGGGTTCCGAAAGCTTGTCAATCGAAGAACTAAGATGCTTCTCCTCCCTAGGATACAAACTCAATCTCTTTGCTCTCAAAGTCTCAAAAACTTCATTACGAAAGGAAAAACTCGAGTCTAGGTCTTTTAGGTGAACTCTGGTTAGAAATAAGTTCGATCTGGTTCTTCGTAAAATCGGTCCGCAGATCGGGACAGTGATCGATCGATCCATGTCTGGATTGGTCGATCTGTGTCCAAAATTCTGGGTATTTTCCAGCTTTGCATGAATACTTCCTTCGAGGCTTGAAATCCTTCCAAAATGCTTCCTTTTTTCACATTCAAGCTCTGATCCTGTAAAAACAACAAAGAACACAAAACCGCACCAAAACAATCTGAATACATACTAAAAACCATAGATCTCGAATGAAACCGTACTAAAAACTTACTAAAATACTGACACATCAAAGGGTTACTGAACGATGGCGATCTCTCCAAAGAGCTCACCAAATAGCCTGGTCACTCCATGGAAGACGTCCTCTCTAAGGCCTAGGCGCATATTAAGTGGGAGGAGGATCCCGCTCATCGAGCCCAGATAATTCCAAAGACTAGCGTAAGAATTCATAAGCAAGAGAAACCCCTCGACTAATAGGCAAGTTGACCCCAAGGAAAGTCAAGCGTTGTAGACACACCAGGGGTTCCACCAATCCTTGGACAAAGACCACGACCATGGTTGACGAGGGTAAACTTATAGCATTGCCCAAACCAATTATGGACATTCTGATTACTAAGCTCGCAGACATCTTCGAAGAGCTAAGGTGTTTTACTAGGAGTATAACATTGCCACCAAGGCCACGAGCGTCCGCCTACACTAAACATAGTAATTCAGAGTGGTGTGATTTCCACTGAGACTATGGCGACCCTACAAAAAGTAGCGCCTTGCTAACGCTGGAGGTAAGGGATCTCCTAAACAAGGGTCTTCTTAAAGAATTCCTTGCTAAAAGGAGTGCCGAAGTGATTTAACAACGCCGATCTCAGCACTCAGAGCCCCTGGCAGAGCCAAAAGTAGAGTCACCTAAGCATACTACGGTGATTAGTCACATATTAAGAGGTTTCATATAATTGGAAGTCGGGAAAAGATAGGGAATCCTTTGCTAACAAGGATCCATTGCTTCTCACGAAAAGACGAAAGCGAAGCACCACCCAAGGCCCAGCTAAGCTTCGTTTCTTATGATGGTGGCAGGGGACAACCTACCCATCATGATGCCCTAGTAGTGTCCCTGACCATGGCTCGCTGTATCGTTAAACGAATATTGATCGAAAGTGGAAGCTCGGTCAACATCTTTTTCGCAAAAACTAAGGCAGAACTGGGGATTCTTGAGTCAAGCCTCATACAGAGATCTGGCATTCTGATCGGATTTAGCAGAGAGACTACCCCAACCCTTAGCGAGGTCACCGAAGGCGTATGGGGTGCGAAAGTCCGTAGACAAACCAGATTTGCCATCGTGGATCGCCATGGATTTATTCCATGGGAGGTGTCCCCAACACGTTCCATCAAGTCATGAAGATTCCCATGCCCTGGGGCATTGGTGAAATATGAGAAAAACAACCAAACTCCCAATCGTGTTATGAGATAACTCTCAAAACTAAGCTTGCATCCCCGAATCCGATTTCACCTAAGGCTGATTCCGATGAAAAGTCTAAGGTCAAACAATTGGACCAAATTCCTTTTGTCAGGAGGAGACCCTAGCAGGAAACTGAAGATCAGTTAGCACCTTTGAAGTAGAGTTTTCCTCGGTGTCAAAGTTTAATATTTATCAAACCTAATACCCCACACTCAATCCCGCAAGAGAACGGGGTAAATTGTAGTATTTTAGGGTCGTCCATAGATTTAGAGGCTTAGATTAGTAGAACCTAAATAAGGAGAATGTACTAAGGGTCCTAGTCTAGAAGGCGATCCTGTAAGAGATTGTCACGGGTCTCTACTAAACCTAATAAAAAGTAGAGGTAACCATGGTGATTGTGCAATAAAGAAAGCAATAAAAACATAACATGAAAGCAAAGAGTAAACTTGGATCAAATCAGAAGAAAGATAGGATCTTGAGACAATGGTTATGGGTTCGGGTTCAATCTAAGTTAGTAATGGATTTTGGGTACGGCTTTATTAGAGGATCGAAGCTATTCCTAGACCAAGGGTCCCTTAATAATCGATCAACCCACTCTCGTGAAGGTGATCTATTCACCTATACACAGTACAAGGCTCAACTCTCGTTTGTTTCCCATCTAAGTATGCATGTGATAGTCTAACTTAAGCTCTCTTAACCATCTAGCACCTAGGTAACATCAACTCTCATGGGCCCAAGTGAAAGACATAGATCTAGTTCTCTCAAGGGTTTCATTGAACACTTTCTAGGTGTCTTTGAGCAAGCAATAATCTTTGAAGAACTAAACTAGATCTAGTAGAAATGTACGCCAAGATCTAGCCTAAACATCCATTACAACCCTAGATCTAACCCCTAGCCTACAATATTTGAAGATCCAATAAGGATCTACTCACTAAATTTCATGGAAATCCAAAGACATGAAATTGGTCTTTGAGCTCCCATGGCTTAGAAGAACAGATCTTGAGAGAAAAATAGAGAAATAAGATCCAAATTACTCAAACAAATAAAGATTTTTTACAAGATTTTTAGATCTCAAACAAATGTCTAAAAAGAGGTTTCAAAGTTGTAGAAAAGTGTCTTCTTGTTCTTGGAACATAAGGAGGTATTTATACTAAAGAGAGAGTGGAGGAAGCCCTAAAATAAGGGCATTTTCGACAAAGGTTGTCAGCCATCGACCTTGGAGGTCAATGGGAGCATGCCTCAGGTAGATGGGAGCTTCCCTTTGGCAGGTGAGGTCTTTGTTGCTGGAAAGGTGAGCAGCGATCGACCTTAGGTAGCTAGCCATCGACCTCCAGGTCGATCGGAGTACCCCTCTAGCAGTTATGATGGCTTCTTGCGCCTCTTTGATGCCTTGTTGATCCTCAACTCTTTCATAGCCTTTTGCTCCTTTTTTCCTTGATTTCTTAGCTCCAAATCAACCTTGAATCCATCCCTAGAGCCTCCATAGATCCATCATAACTGCACCTACAAAATGCAAAGAAAATGCATGCAAATTCAAAATGTTCTTAAATTAGACTCTAGACTCAAACTAATGCATTCTAAGACTTATATATCATATATACAACCTAAAAGTGGATGAAACTAAGCTAAAATGAAACTAATTATGCATGAAAATATATACACATCAACACCCCCAGAGTTGCCCTTTGCTTGTCCTCAAGCAAACAACAAAGATCAAACCCGGAAATGAGGTTTGCAAGTGGGAACTCAAGACCAAGATAAGAAAAGTAATGACTTATGCCTAATGTCCTCAAGACAAGTAAAATGGTGCAAATATCATCTAAGAGCCTAAGTACTTATCCATGATCATCACAAGACCAAATCTTAGAGTCTAAGCTAAGCATCCATAGACTATCTCATCATCAATTTCTTTTTACATTAAGTTAAGCTAAGGCGTGAGTTCTTCACTCATGGGAAATGTATCTGATCCATTCGGTTTGGAGTTCAAAGAAGGGTTTTAATGTAAAGAAGGGTAAAAAGAATAGGGTTCACTTAATTTTTGTATTGGTTTCGCTCAAACAAAGTAGTGCAAGACACTAGGCAAAAGCAAGGTGGTAGCCGAACAATTTATGCATACAAAGCATTTACTTCCTCTAATTGTTCCCACCCCATTGATTCCTAATGGTCTAGACACTTACTTGATATTCTACCCATCCTAATCTTAGAAACCAATAGCTTTTATTGAACCAAACTCGCTCATTGTTTTTCTTTCTTTTTGTAGACAAATAGAGATTCTTAAACATTTTAGACTTCTAAGCTACTAACTTTATTTTGTAATACAAGAGCCACTATCTAATCACTTGGATTATTGTTTTTTTTCTTTTAAGGGTGGACTCTCTAAGCTTTTAGTTTTCTAAGGTTAGAGCTTTAAATTAATACTAACCTCTAGTATTAACTAAGTATGCCCAAATATATGCAATCTATATGAGAACTTTGAAAACAAATCGAAAATGTTTTTGGTTTTTTTCGAAAATTTTCAATTTTTTTTTGGTTTTATATAATTCATAAGTATCTACAATGCAAGATTCAATATGCATGAAAAGAAAAGAAAAACATCAAAACTAAATATAGTATTAGTACTAAGCCCCTCCCCTGGACTTAAACTTCACCGTCTCAGTGAACTTTAAACCGTGAGAGTTTTGATGAATGGAAAGTATGTGTACCTTTCAGACAACTCATATAACTGAGTGTCTTGATGAATCAATGGATGGCTCGGGGCCTTCATAACGGAAGAATCCCCACCTTGGTCCTAAAGTCTCGCCAATAGGTTCCTTTCCGTTTCTTCTCCATGATTGCTCTTGAAATAAAATTCTTGGTGGTTGTATTGGTTGCTCAAGCGACTCTTGGATGGTCAAAGGCGGGTAAGACACCAAATATCTCGACATTAAGAACACTTGCTTCTTTTTTTTTGAATCCTCCTCGTCGTTATTGATTGATGAGGCATAGCGATTATACTTAGCGCTTCCTTTGATTGCCTTCCACAATCGTGAGATCATGCTTGTGTTCTTCTTGATTTGTATAGTGTTCCGCTTCACTTCATTCTCCAATAGATGCTCATGTTGTGTTCTTTGGGTTGGAGGCTCAAAATGGTGGTTGTGGAACTCCTGTCCAAACCTCTCTTCATCATCTTCTCTTTTGGGAGTTTCTCGTTCGTCATCAAGTTGGATTATCGGATGTAGGTGGAGTTATGTTCTCTTTTTAGCTAGGTTTGGTGAGAAATTGAAGACAATCGAGGGAATCACCGTAGATGTGGTCCAACGCTTCAAAGGCAAGCTACAAACGTGCCATTTCCTATGCACCTTCATGAAGGTATAGAGGAATTCTCCATTAGGACTGAAGCCGAAGATGAACCTTCGGTCCAATAAGTATTGCATGTCAATCCTTCTTCCCTCAATGTCGTTCTCATCGTTAACCTCTTCATTGTCGTCCTTGTTCTTCTAATTCTCAAGTTGTATTTCGAAATATCGGAACAATGGTGTAAGCATCCCTCCAATCCTAATTACAGGCTTCCTTTATAATTGGATATCCGCTTGGTATTCAAGAAGGATAGCAACGAAGATCATCCCCGTGTTAGTTTCTTATCCTAACGGATCAAACCATCTTCCACCATGCTCCCAAAGATTCTTCTTCAATCTTTGCAACAAGAAATGCATAGCTTTGTTCGTCATAAAGTGGCGTTTCCCATTCACAAAGAAGAGTTCGCCAAAATCTCCATTGTGTAACGAATCTTTGGATTGGGAATCTTGGTGATGGTAGCTTCATCTTCAATGTAATGTCCAAAAGCTATTGTCCTCCATAGCTTGCTTACATCCAATCCTTCTTGAAATCCAATTTTTTTCCTCTTCTGCTCAAATCCATAAACTCGACACAAGTCTCTTGTCGAGATGATATATTTTTTGTTCTTGATGGAAGGTGACATATCCGAGACTTGCTTCAAAGTCACTTCCATGATGAAAATCCAAGGTTGCTAGGAATTGGAATGTCAGTTGGACATAGGTTGGATAGTTGATTTCGAATAGCCTTCCGAGATCCATATATCCCAACAAGTATTTCACTTGATTGCCTATCCCCATTTTAGACATCATTTTATCATCTAACCACAATGTCCCTTGAACATTCGTATACCGTTGAAGATGATAGTAGCGTTTCTTTTCCTTATCCGACCATGTTGGATGAGAGAGCCTCATTGCTTGACGCGGTGGTGCCATTAGCTTGGATCCTTGGCCAATGGAGTATCTTAGAATTTTGAGTCACATCGACTTGTATAAACTTTGATCCATTACTCCATTTTGACTTTGATCATTTCCTTGATTAGCTCTCTTTTGGTACCTAAGCTTAGATCATAAGAATTTCTTTGGAGAAAGTTTTTCCAAGACAAAATCACAATTATTGAATTTAACAAGCATGGAAATTAAAGACTTAAAGAAATATATACAGAGGACATGCTTGAGATTGCCTCTCAAGTGCGCTTGTTTAAGGTCATTAGCTTGACTGTTGTTCTTTCTTCTTAATTGATGAAATGAAGGACCATCCTTTCGAAGTCCGGTCCTATGGGTGCCTTATTAGTAGCAAAATCCCTTATCTTAAGGAAGTTAGCAACTCCCTTTCCCTTGTAGACATTTGGGTTGTAGCCACTTTTGAAACTTGGAGATCCAAGTCCTTGCGTGCTTTCTTCTTTGGCTACTTTCTCACCATGAGTACTAGGCATTTCCTTTGTCTTTCCTTCGTGCATTGTACCACAATACCCAATGTCCTTGTCGAGCTCGATCATAGGGTAAGATGTTCCCTTGTCTACATACTTCAATGTCAACTTCTTTGCTTCGCAATCAATAATTGCACCCTTAGTCAACAAGAAAGGGGTTCCAAGTAGAATTGGGAATTTGGCTTGGTAGGAATTGTTGTCCATAACCACAAAGTTACTTTCCACATATGTGTTCCCCACTCTTAGCTTGATGCTTTGCAACCTTCCCATTGGAACCTTCCTCGTAGCATCTCCCAAAAGTATGGGATTAGCTCATTTCTTAATTTCACCTTCCAAACCAAGCTCCTTTATACGGTCTAGAGAGATCACGTTCAAGCTAGCTCTGGTATCCGCTAAAGTGTCCTCAAATTGGGAGCCTTTTAGAGCACAAGGCACTACAAACCTTCCTTCATCGTTGCTCCTTTTTAAGAACTTTTCTCCCACTACAAAGAATGTTATTACCTTGAAGTACTTCTTCCACCCTCTCTATGGTAACTTTTTAAAAACGTTCAAGCTAGATCGAAATGTTATTAACTTGAAGTACTTCTTCCACCCTCTCTATGGTACCTAGTTTCTTCTCGAGCTTTTTCTTAATCTTCATCAATTTTGGCCAACACATACCATTCTTGAGGGAATGTCCAAATCGCCATCTTGTTTCATTTTGCGATAGAGCACCCCCAAGATTTCTTTCTTATAATATCGAGGATAAGGTAAGCGATACTTCATAGAAGAATAATCCAAGATGGAGAATTCCTCATCTCCTATGTCTATCTCACTAGGCTCACCATTAGGAGTTTTTGTTTTCTCATCCTTTTTCTCAAATGTCTCTTTCCTTGAGACATTAAATTACTTTTCTTCTTTGAAGCTATCATCCTTCTTAGCTTCCTCAAAATCTTCTTTCTTAGTAGCCTTATTAACAAGCAAAGGCTCTTCTTCTTCTTCCTTTTCAAGTTCGACACCTTCTGTAGCCAAAAGAGTGTCCTTTTTCTCAAGCTCCATTCCAATTGGAGTGTTTTTCTCTTCAATTTCAAGGTAAAATTCAGCATGACCTTCCTTAAAATTCTCGTTCCCAATCAAATCCAAATCCAAGTAATCAACATTCTCATCAAGAGGATTCAAAAATAAATTCTCAAAATCATCAATATTCTTTGACTCTTCAAGAGTAAAGACAACACTGTCCCATGATTGAGGAGTATGGTTAATCTCTTCTAGAAAGGCATTGCAAAAGTCCTTGCTTGATTCTCCTTTCTTCTTAGATAATCTTTTTCCTTTACGTTCCGAGATCACTTGTTGGAGTTGAGAATGTATTACCTTGACATGTGAAGCAAGAGCTTCATGCTTGATACTCATATCATTGTAGATAGACTCTATCCTCACATTCATTTCTCCAACCTTCTTGTTGAGATCGGCTTTCGTCTCGTTTTGTTCTTCCACTAGCTTCTTAAGCATAACATGATTCTCTTCTACTTTGGTATGACTGGTTTGTTGTTGAGGCTTTTGGTAGTAGCCTTGCCTAGATTGGTATTAGTATCCTTGTTGGTTTGTCTTCAAAGGATAGACTTGATTTTGTGGATTCTCCACATTAGTGCTTCCGTAAGATAAGTTGTTGTTGAAAGGCTTGTACCCTTGGTTGAAGGGTTTTTGGTAGTACCCTCCTTGTATGTAGCTCACTTCCTCTTGATTCTCAACCTCTTGTCCTTCGACTTCGGTTTTCACAAAGGGAACATTTCTTCTTGTTTGTTGTATGAGCCTATCAACTTTATCATTTAGATCCTTGACCTTGTCCTCCTTAAATCCGGTGTTCCTCACCGTTCTATCATAGTCATCCTCATCGCAATTGTCGCTTTGGGCAAGGCTGTCAATGAGCTACACTCCTTGCTCGGCGGAAAGACTAGCAAAGCTTCCCATAGAGGCGGTGTTCAAAGCCAAACGATACTTCTCATGGATACCTCTATGGAAGATTTGAAGAAGGTTGCCCTTTTTGATACCGTGGTGAGGCCAACTCCTTATATTTCCGTTCAAGCGCTCCCAAGCTTCATAGAGCGATTCCATTCCTCTTTGCTTAAAGGTGGAAATCTCATTCCTAATCTATACCGTCCTTTGGGCGAGAAGAATTCAGCCAAGAATCTCCTCTTATACTCGTCCCATGTTTTGATAGAAGAGGTAACAACTCCTTTCTCCAATTGAGATGCCTTGTCTCCTAAAAAGAATGGAAACAAGGTCAACATGATGATGTCCTCCGGCACTCCATTGATTTTCACTGTTCCGGTCAATCTTTCAAAGTTGTCTAAGTGCTCAAGAGGGTTCTCTATTGCAAGGCCAAAGAATCTTGCATTTTGCACCATGTTGATCAAGCTTGACTTGATCTCGAAATTGTTGTTTCGGATTGGTGGTAGGCTTATGCCCATCCTTTCACCATTAGTGAATGGCTCATCTCCTTCTCCAATCCTCGTTTCTTCTCTTGGGAGGTGGAATGAACGATTCTGTTGCGCGGTTGTTTAAAGGAAACAAAAGGCAATGAAGCTTTAAAATTTATAAAAGCTCGTTTCCTAACAATCACACAATCCGCAAGTGCACGAATATGCTATTTTAGTATTTTGGGGTCGAACCACAAGGAGCAAACCTAAGCTAGATAAGTACAAACTTTAAGAATACACAAGTGTTCTTAAGCTAAGTGAATATAAAAGGGGGTTTTGGTTTTGTGATTAAAGGAAATCAAATCAAGTAAACATAAATAGACAAGTAAAGTAAAGCATAAAAGTAAAGACTTAAATAACTAAACGAATAAAGGCAATAAGATAAAGATGGATCTTGGGATGAGTTCGGGTTTCAATCTTGAGGTGTGATGGACTTTGGTAAGGCTTTATTAAAGGACCTAGCTATTCCTAGACCAAGGGTCCCTTTTTTGTCGATCAACCCACTCTCGTGACGGAGATCTATTCACCCATACACACTACAAGGCTCAACTCTCCTTTGTTGCCTATCAAAGCATGTAAGTGATAGTGAGTCTCAAGCCCTTATAGCCATTGAACACCTTGATGTCCCTAAAGGCAAACTAATCTCATAGCTCAAGGTGAAAACATAGATCTAGTTCTCACAATCATTTCATCGAACACTTTCTAGGCGTCAATGAGCAAGCAAATGGTTTTGAAGAACTAAACTAGACCTAGTAGAAATTATGCTAAGATCTACCCTAATCGTGTATCACAACCCTAGATCTAATCCTAGGCTAATCAATGATCCGATTTAGTAGCTAGGTAATGGTGTACCAAGAGAAATCAACAAAAACTCAACCTCATGACTATGGAATCAATGCTTGAACTAATACCACTC
>OVAN01008119.1:0-18641 GCA_900406275.1 Anastatica hierochuntica | reverse complement strand
AGTTTCGAAAGGTTCTGTTTTCCAGTTTCAGAGATCCAGGGTTGCATCAACAAGTTATTAAGGAGGTTCAGGAATTTTTTTCAGAATGTTCAGATGAGACTCTGGAAATTCTTCAATGCTTAGAGAGCTATGCACAAATTTCAGGTCAAGTCATTGATGTTGCGATGTCAGCCATCACTTTTGGTGCTCTGGTCAAGGATGACATGAAGCAATGGATCAAGAATAAAACGAGTATCACAACTGATGATGGAACCGATATGTATCTTGGTCTCTCAGAATGTCTTAGTGGATACAAAGAACAGATTCTCGGGTGCATTAAGGATCACCTCAGAGATTGACTTACTGGTTACTTTGCGAAAAACTTTATCTCATGCTGGAAAGGAAATTCTCGTCAAGTCGGTTGCATTGGCATTCCCGGTATATGTGATGTCGGGTTTTAAATTCCCGATTGAACTTTGTAAGAATCTAACAAGTGCAATTGTGGAGTTTTGGTGGGGTTCAGACACAAACCATAAGAAGATACACTGAAAGTCATGAGATAAAATGACTTTAGATAAGTGTAATGGTGGAATGGGATAAAAGACATTCAATTTTTTTTACTGGCGAAGCAAGCTTGAGGTTGTTCTATGAACCAAATCACTTGTTCTGCAAATTGATGAGGAGGAAATATTATCCGGATGGTAATGTTCTAATTGCGGCTGAAGGTTCTAAGCCATCCTATGGGTGGAGAAGTATTTTCCATGGTCGGGATTTGCTTCGAAAAGGACTTAAACTAGTGATTGGTGATGGCAGAGAGACGAGCCTATGGGGGAATTGCTGGTTGTTTGATACATAGCCTTAGTGTATAATCAACAAACAACCTCTGATTAATGTTGAACTCACTGTCAATCATTCGATCGATGAAAAAACAAGGTCCTAGGACTTAAAAAAGCTTCAAGTGTTAATCATGCCTCAAGATGTTACAATCATCCTCAAGGATAGGCCATTGCCACAACGAAGATATTCTTTTTGTTGGGCCAAAACAAGGAATGACATATATTCGATGAAAACTGGTTATGAGCTTAATGCTCGGAAGAAACATAATGAACTGATCATAGAAGTAGAAATGCAATCAGAAAAGGTCTGGTCCTTACAGACATCTTCAAAGATAAAACATTTTTTATGCGACCAATCAATAGTTTTTTAGCTGTGGCGGAGCGTTTAAAACAGAGAGGCATGGATGTTTTGACTCATTGCTCTATGTGTGATATGGCGGATGAGTCTGTCAATCATCTTTTGTTTCTATGTCCTTATGCTAGACAAGTTTGGGCCTTTTCGGGGATACCAATGTCGGTAGATGGTTTTAGCAGCTCAATATACTCCAACATTTATCATATCTTTAGCCTTTGTGAATTGAAGACACTGCCAGAGGAGGTTCATTTCATCTCGCTATGGATTCTTTGGCTTCTATGGAATAATCGAAGCAAATTTCTCTTCGTTTTGATCCAAAAAGTGTGATTCAAAATGTCTTTGATGATGCAAATCAATGGAGAGTTGTTCAAATGAAGGACAAGGAAATTAATAGAAATGTGTCGGAAACTACAAAGTGTTTACAGTGGCAAGCTCCTCCCCAAGGTGATTTGAAATATAATATTGGACATTCGTGGCACAAAGATTTGCAAATTTCAAGTGCTTCTTGGGTGCTTTGAGATAGTCAAAGTAAAGTTCTCCTCCATAGCCGTCGATCGTAAGTTGGTATATCCTCTGACTTTGAGGCTAAGTTCAAAGCTTGGGAGTGAGCTCTTGAATGTATGAAAAGCTTACATCATGTGAGGATAATTTTTTCTGCTACAACAGAGGAATTGATCAAAGCTCTTGCGTGTCTGCATGATAAGCCAGCTATGATGGGGCATATGACTACACTATTAAGATTTACAGAGGGTCAAGGTTCTTGGTTTATGTTTCTTGAAGAAAAGAAGTGCAATATGGATGCTTATAGAATTGGTAAAAGTGTGGTGCAAGATTTTAGACTCTCGGCATACATTGTTCAAGGTTTTCCATGTTGGCTCAAAGAGATTTTTGAAAAAAAAAGAGTGTGGATGTTGTAATGCAGTTTTCGTTTCTTCTTAAATCTCATTTTTAAAGCTACGAGTTTGATATTATCTTTTTGCTGTTTTTATTTTCACTCTATTTCTACAGTTGTGTATTTGTTTCTGGACTTTGTTTTATTTGATATGGTAATGAAGTTTTTAGATAAAAAGAAAAGAAAACATAACTATAAATTTATTTAACAATAAATAGAGTCAAACTTTGTTAGTAACACTTTAATAATTTCAAATTTTGTAATTATATATATCGACCTTTTATATATAGTTTATGTATATTTATAGACTTTTGTAGTACAGTGGTTTAGTATTTTACAGAAAAGTATGGTCCTTTATTGGTGGAAAACTCAATTATTCTATTATAGAAATTTGATAATCGATGAGAAATTAAGAGTCTACCAAGCTAATACCAGCCGAAAGCAAGAAACGACCAAGTACTCGAAGTCAATGCCGAGTTCCTCAAGCACGGACGGTCAACCCAACTTTTCTGTTACTAATTTTAGTGACAAAAGTAGTAACGCCGCAAATAAAGAACAAAATTCACTAGTTTAATCGTAAATATATAACATTTTTTAAAAATACTCATCAACAAAGTGTTATTCAATGATAAAAATCTTTTGAATTAACGAAGATATCACAATTTCAAACCACATTGGATAAAGTTAGCTCGTCAATATTTTATCTGCTCTGATCCTATCTTGGAAAATTAAACCTCCAAAAGACTAATAATGAAAAATTTTGAATGAAAAGTTATATTAAGAAATAGTGATAAGTAGAATGAAAAATCTACCAAAAATTGTTAGAGGAATAAGGCTGAAATTTCGTAGCAAAGTGTTTTTGCAAAATCAACAAAAAGGGATTTTTCGTCAAACTTTTTCTTCCTTCTAATATATATTTTTTTTCCCGACCAAACATTAATCAAAAAGTCACACCGATACTGGTTGCCCAGTTCGGGGGATCAGATGCTACAAAAATATAATTAGTATTAAAAATACGGGAGCCTCGCGCCAGACAGTCCGCTTGTACGTTCGCGCGTTCGCGGAATGGTAGATAAGGAAAACCCCGGGAATTGCTCACGAAGGAAGTGGAATTCTTGGATAACCGTGAAAAAAGCTGGCCAGTCGCCTGGCTGCTGGAGAATCTTAGAGAGCTCTGCACAATCCGTCTCGAAAAATTGGCAGTCGATCCTTCTGGTGCTCAATTCGTGCATAGCCCACAATAGTACTTCCATCTCTGAGTGCAGTGGAGACAGGCTCCGCCGGACACATCTTGCCCCTAGCAATATTACTTTGTTGTCCCTATCTTGACATACCCACCCGAGTCCATAAGTGGGGTCAGAATGTTTCCAGGAGCCATCTATTCGGCAGGTCAGCCCGATGTGACTTGAGTTCTCTGGAAACACTTGTTCCGCATCTGGAGAGGGAATGGCTTTCGCCTCCTCCTAGACTAACGAGTCCGTTTCGGCATCCCTCATAATCTCATTCACTTCTACCTGGATGCCTTGAAAAACCTTTTTGTTATTTGCTTTCCAAATAAACCATAACACCCATGAATAGAGAGCAGTACCTCTTTCGTAATCCATTTTAGGTTTCCGCCAGAACAGATAATCTAAATTCGTGTATAATGAACCTGTTGGGAAAATCCTCGGGGTTGTTGGGTCCCTATAGGAGTTCCAAATTTGCTGGATCGATTCGCACTTAAAGAAAACATGATTAATTGTCTCTGGAGCATTTCCACACCGCTGACACGTTATATCACAATGTATGCCCCGCTTTGTGATCCCTGAAGCCACCGCCAAGCTCATTGTGGCCATTTGCCAGAGAAAATGTTGTATCTTAAGGGGACACTTTATTTTCCATACAAACGCCTTCAGTATTTCCAACCCTGGTCCCCAACCATTATTATTAAGGCGATCAATTTTCACAGAATTGAGAACTTTATATCCCGATTTAACTGTATAATTCCCCGACTTTGTATAGTGCCAAACCAGGCCATCACTAATAGTAGTTCGACTGGGCTGAATACCCCAGATGAGCTCCCCGTCCACAGGGTCAATAAACTATTGTAAGATCGGTAAATGCCACTCCCTTGTCGTAGAGTTTATTAAATGTTGAACTTCCAATCTTGGGTGCCACACACTACCCCGCCCTCTCGCAGGTCGTGGGTTTATGTCAGAGATCCATGGATCATTCCATACTGATGTGCTTATACCAGAACCTATCTGTATCCTCGCCCCTTCCTTGATCAATGTATGAGTTGAAAAAATACTTCTCCAGCCAAATGAGGGTGATTTTGGTTTTTTGGCGTTCAGTGGGTGAACGTTCTTGAAATATCTCCCCCGCAACACCCGAGCAACCAATGAGTTCGGAAACTGTATTAGCCTCCAAAATTATTTCGCCAATAAGGCTGTATTAAAATCCTCTAGAGAATTGAAGCCTAAGCCTCCATTCTCTTTAGGAATACGTAATTTTCCTCATGCAAACCAATGGAGACCGCGGTTACATCCATTGGAGCTCCACCAGAATTTTGAAATCGCACTGGTTAACTTCGCAGTTAAACCTTGGGGGAGCTTAAAACATGACATGACATAAGTGGGTAACGCCAAAGCAACCGATTTAATAAGAATCTCTTTTCCTCCTTTGGAGAGAAACTTTGAGGACCACCCGTTTACCCGGTCTCCCAGCCGTTCTCGAACATAATTAAAAATTTGGCTCTTTGGGCCTCCCAGACTTTCCGGAATTCCAAGGTAATTTCCCATACCCCTTCCAATGTGATGCCTAATTGGGCCTTAATTGAGTCTTTAATTTGTTTTGGAACATTCTTTCCAAACAAAACAGAGGACTTATCGAAATTTATTACTTGTCCAGAGGCACCCCCCCCCATATTCCTGTAAGATCTCCAAAATAGAGGCACATTCCGAAGTGTTGGCCTTGCAGAAAAATAGATTGTCATCAGTGAACAGCAGATGGGAGATCGCTGGGCTCTTCTGGGCGATCTTAATCCCTGTTAAGGCCTTATCCAGCTCCTTCCGTTTGATGTTTGCAATAAGGGCTTCCGTGCAAATGATAAAAAAGATATGGTGATAAAGGATCCCCTTGTCTCAGCCCTCGCCTGGGTAAAATATCTTTCGTCGGTTTGCCATTAAAAAGCACTTTATATGATATTGAACGGACACACCACATTAGCCAAGAGATCCATGTTTGTCCAAAGCCTAACTTATGCATAACTGCTTCCAAAAAGGGCCATTCAATACGATCATACACTTTGCTCATATCCGTTTTTATAGCCATAAAGTCATGGCGGCACTTCTAGTTAGTGCGCAACCCATGAAACATCTCCTGAGCAATGAGAATATTATCCGTAATCAGTCGTCCAGACACGAAAGCGGATTGTGTCTCAGAGATGACCGACGGAAGGATCTTTCTTAGCCTCAGACACAAAACTTTAGATATAATTTTATAACCCACATTACATAAACTAATCGGCCGCAGCTCCGACATCCTTTGCGGATTCTCCTTTTTGGGATTAAACAAATATTGGTCTTGTTCAGTCATGTATCAAAACTTCCCGACTGGAGGAAATCACGAACTAATTTAACCATATCATTCTTCAAAATCCCCCAATAACGTTGGTAAAAAAGTGTCGTCATCCCGTCCGGTCCTTGAGCTTTTTCAGGGTGCATAGCAAACAAAGCTTTCTTCACTTCCATTTCCGTAACTCCCTTAGTCAACCCATGATTCATGCTGTCACTAATAATTGGGGCGACATTCTCAAGAGCCCGGGTCATATCACCTGATGCAGAAGACGCAAACAAGCCATTAAAGTAATCAACCGCTATAGTTTCCATTCCTTCCGGGGACTCCTCCCACGATCCGTTAGGGTTAAGTAATCCGGATATCCTGTTTCGTGCCCGCCTTTGTTTTGTAGAAGCATGAAAATTTTTTGTACTTTTATCTCCTTCTTTTAACCATAAGTTCCTATTTTCTGTTTCCAGTATAATTCTTCATCCCTATAGGCCTCCTGTAACTTTTTTTTGATCGCTACAACGATGTCAGAAGTTACTGAGTCATCATTATGCACTTCTTCCAATTTAGCTTTCAGATTCTCAATATTTTCTCTGCATGTGGGGACGGTATTTTTCCTCCACCAAGAGATCGAGTTCCTACAATTTTGTATCTTATCCACAAAGGTAGGTTCCTGAAAATTACGTGTACGCTGCCAACCACTCTCTATGACTTCTGCGAAGCCCTCTTTGCCAATCCATTGCTTATCAAACCTGAAGTTATGATAGTACTTTTCCTTTTTGTAGTTAAATTTTAACAATATTGGAAGGTGATCAGAGCCGATTCTCGCTAAATATTCAACTTTTGATTGGCCAAAGACAGTATGCCAGTCCTTATTACCTACCGCTCTATCCAACTTGCACCGAACATTCTGATTACTGCGCGTACCCTTCCAAGATAACTGATCGCCAGCACAAGGAAATTTCGTCATGCCACAATTACTTAACATATGATTAAACAGGACAAAGGAAGCTGCCGGTCTCATTATGCCCCCTTTTTTTCATGATTGCCAGTAATTTCATTTAAATCCCCAATGATTAACCAAGGTTTTGTTCTTTGCATACCTATTTCGGTTAATTTATCCCATACTTTATATCGGTTTGCGGAGACCGGTTCACCATACACAAATGAGATTGAAACGTTAAAACCATAGATCATAGCGTTGACATCAATAATGCGATTACTAGAATAAAGAACATCTAGTTTTATTTCATTATTGTAGAAAATTGCTAAACCACCACTCAAACCGATAGGATCCACCGTGTACAAATTATTAAAACCAAAATCTAAATGAAACTTCAAATAACATTGACACTTATCCTTATATTGTAAGATCCGAGTATATAATATTTTTGTCACATATTTGTTCTTTTTTTCATCTATAGTCATAGTATTTGACTATTTGAAGGATTTCTACGCTCGCAAAAATAGTATTTTTTCTAAAAATAGTGTATCTATTTTTTTTCACCGAATCACTATTTTAGATTTTTTAATTTTATTTATAGATTTTGCAACAAATGTTATTAGTTGACTTTTTAATATTAATTTAAATTGAAAGTGAATTCAAGTATTGCATTTAAGTGTATTTTGATTTCATTTTTGTAAAATTATTATCTCTAGTTTCGATGGATTAGTATTATTATCCATTAGTATTGTAATTTTTTTAAGAAAATAGAATGACTTGATACTATTTAAGAAATATAAATCCATTTTGTAAATTTCAAATGATAAATACCGCAAGAAAAAATTTTTTTTCGTGCATGTCAAATTATCATTTAATGTTTTATGAAAGCTGTAAATAAAAATAGAAAGTTTAAAATATTTCGCAAATCCATATATCTCGAAGTTGGATATGTTTCCAAGCGAAATAATTGTCTCTTTAATGCAGATGCATCCCTTTTCGAAAGAATTCGCAAATTAATAAAACTCGGTGGTTGGATTTTCCATCTCTCCACATCGTTAGCTTGGAAAGCTAAGTGTTTTAGTAAAGATTAGATAAAATGAAAAGGCAAGAGTTTGAGTTTTTAGGTGAGATCTAATGTAGATCCATTTCACTCTAAGGGTTGGTTCACAGGTACAACCATTGGCACCTCTTCTCCCGAAGTTACGGTTTATTTTGTATAGGATATATTCAATTTGTCCAAATGTGCTCTTTTCAATTACAATTAAAGATCCTCAGTTCGGATTGATGGCTGCAACTCACCTGCATAAAGTCAGACAAAAATAAAACAGCTGATTTAGTATCGCGGATTGCAGAAATTTGGGATAGCTTCCGATTTGTAATTTGATGTTAATTATTCTCTAAATAGAACATTAAAAATGTTAAGTTATTGAAAATAAAAAATCTATACAAATTCACAGCCCAAAAAAGATAGAAAGAACAATTTTGTGACAGAAAATAACATGATTTTTTAAATTATACAACGATTAGGTTGTATTCTTATTTCATCTTTTTATCTCCCATATCTACTCATCTTTATATGGAACAATTAGCTCAATATTACAACCATGAACATTAATTAAGCATATGACCATACCCTTTTTCGTCGAGAGCTCTAACTAAAAAGGTTCAGAAATCCAAACATGTGTTGCAGAACTTACATAATATATATCATGCGGTAGCTGTCGAGCACTACATGCTAATCTATCCACTTTTGTGTTAAAACTGCGTGGTATAAATGAAAGGAAAAAGAAAAAAACTCTCTTTACTCTTCTCAATCTCTTCCAGGTATATCTGAAAACCTGACCAATTTAGTTAGAATGTCACCATCTTTACTAGCTCGATGCTATCTGTTGTGAGGGTCATGAACTTTTTATGTTGGGATATCATGCATTTCATCGCTCATATAAGTGCCACTACCTCAACATGCAGTGGAGTGAGGCTTTGCCGTACATTCCTAGCCCCTATCAATGCTTCCAAACACCCTCTTTAAGTACAATGCCATCTCATGCATGTAAATATATCTTTTTCCTTCCAGAAGCCATCAACAAGACACATGCATTCACAGATCGGGATAACCTTCATACACGGTGAAGATAACATTGCTTCCGGTGAAGTTGGACCTGACACCTCCTCTAGATGAGCATTCTCCCATACGCTTCTCGTTCCGGTACTACCAAAATTTCTTGTGCATCCAAATCCTGATTATTAAAAAATTTGTCTTTTATGGCCTTCAAAATATACCCAAGTATCCATGGATAACTCAGTGTTTGCCCCTCCCCCTCCAAAACAAATAATCTAAATTTGTATAGACCGAAGATGTTGGAAATTTTTCCAAGGCGGAAGGGATTTTTTATAAAGCCCAGATGTGTGTTGACGGAGGGCATTCAAAGAAAGCATGGTTCGCTGTTTCTGTATCTGCCCCACAACGCATACAATGCAGATCACATTTAATATCATTCCTCTTTAGGTTCCCATTCACCAAAATATTTTTTTGTAAAAATCTGTCATAAGAAATATTTGTATTTGGGTGGGCATTGTAGAATTCAAAAATGGTTATAAAGAGGTTCAAACCCTGATCCATATACATCAGTGCCACCACATTGTGCAGAAACCTCTTGCACCACCCTGTATCCTGATTTGGCCATGTATTCACCCGATTTAGTCAAATGCCAACCTTATTAGTCTTGTTTGAAAGTCCAACTTACTGGTAAACTAGTAATAATCTCAACATCAGATGGAAAAATGATTACCTTAAGCAGTGGGATGTTCCATGAATAGGTTAACGGGTCGATTAGTTGATCAGCCGTGATATTTGGACAGTGTTGTCCTAGAAAAATGGTTGGCCTCAGGGTAAGAGCTGGGATCTTGGGATCTTCCCATACTGAAAAATGATTGGAACCCACCCTTTTAATAAGCCATTTGTTTATCAGAAGTCTCGTTGAAATTATGCTCCTCCAACCATACGATGGAGAATAACACGTGATCGGAACCAAAGAGGACGTTTTACGGTAATACCGAACTTAAGAAACTCGCGCGAAAGTGAATTTAGTGCATTTATAATCCGCCAAAGTCGTTTTACCAAAAGAATTGTATTAAAATCATCGATTAATCTAAATCCAATACCCCCTTGCATTTTGGTTTGCACATCTTATCCCAAACTAGCCAATGTAACAGTTTCTGTTAACCAGTGGAACTCCACCAAAAATTTGTAATCGCACCCGTGAGCTTTGTGGTTATAGCCTTAGGTAACCTGAAACAAGACATCAAGTATGTAGGTAATTTCGGAGCTACCGACTTAATTAACAGCTATTTGCCCCCCTTGAACAGAAATTTTGAGCTCCACCCATTAATACTATCTTCCAAGCGTCACAAACGAAGGAAAATATTGCGCTTTGCCCCCCTCCCCCCCCAAACTTTTAGGGAGACCAAATAAGAGCCCGTACCACCCAAAATTGTGATACCTAATAGTGTTTTCATCTCTGCCTGCACATCACTGAGACATAATGCCCGAATTGGAGAGATGATTTTTAGAAATTAATTTGTTGCCAAGATACTTTTTTATACTGTTGTAGAATCTGTAAAACTTATGCACTCTCTCTCTTCTTGTCGCTCTATATAAGAAAAGGCTATCATCTACAAATAACAAATGCGAGCTAGCCACTTTTAGTCCTGTAATTTTCTTTACTCTCTCCGCCTTTTCGAATTTGCCATTAATGCCTTTGTGCATAAGATAAACATGTATGGCGGAAGAGAGTCACCCTGGCGAAGACCACGATTTTGTTTGATCATTGCATGGGATCTACCATTGATAAGAAATTTATATTGAACCGATTGTATACACCACATCATCCGTCCAATCTATTTTTCTGCAAAGCCTAACTTTCGTCAAAGATGTTCGATACAAGGTCACTCCACTCGATCATATGCTTTACTTATGTCCGTTTTTATGGTCATAAATTTTCCCTTACAAAACTGATTTGTCCGTACCTTATTGTTAATTAATTATGTATGAATTTTTGGCCACCACATTTCTCCACTTAGCCTCTATTGGCGAGAGGGGAAGCCTTTAAACCTTTTTTATATATTTTTTTTATTTTCTCTATATTCTTTACTTACTTAACAACCTTTTTATTTGCATTTGTACCAATTTTAAAATTGTAAATGAAAAATTTAAATACGCAAAAAGTTAACTTTATCTTAGACATATTTTAAACTTTTAAAAACGGACATATATTTCTTAATTAGTATAAAATGACCCTATGTTAAAGAGATAATACTATTATAATAATATTAATACTATTAAGACAAAATTAAAAGGGTTTATATTGCAAACAAAATAAAATGAAATTGAAATTAACAATTGTATATATCAAACATTAAAATTTGAAACACCATTAATAACATAAGTCATACTAAATAACAAAGTCCAAAAATAGACATACCTTTTGCCACAAACACAAAAAATAAAAGGATTATATTCCATAGACATACTATTTCTACGGGTTTAGAAAATTAACAACATTAAACATTAACTAAAAAAATTTATTTAATAGTCATATTAACATAACTATTAAATGAAATTGAAATAAAAAAATTAAATGAAAAGTATAATTCATGACAATGAACGGTTAAAATCAATGGAAATTTTAAAAGGTTTGGTTTGGTTAATTGTGAGGATAGAAAAAAATTGTAAAAAAGTAGTAATAGCATTTAAAAAAGATTAATTAGGTGAATATTGTAAGGGCATGATTAATTAAGTTTTTGGAAGTGAAAAAAAATATTAGGGGAATCACAAATGATAGAGAGGGTATTTAGTAAGTTAAAAATTGAATAAAAATAAATTAACAAATCATGTGAACGGTTTATCATAATTTTAATATAAATGGAAAATATTGTGATGAAAATTATAAATAAGGTTGAAAATTAAAAATTTTGGTTTTTTGTATTTGAGAGAGAAATTAGAAGTTGAAAACATATGGTAAAATAGTATTATTACAAAAAAGAGGATGAATATTCTTCAATGAGCTAAAGAGAAAATGATTTTAAATTTTAATGATAAATAAATGTCCAATTTTCAAATCCAAGTTGTGATATACATGATTTGTGTAATTAAAATTTTTTTAAAACAAACAAAATCAAAAAGACAAAGGGGGAATTGGAATAAAGAGAGAGAAAAACAAGATAATTTTTTTTAAAAAAAAACAACTTTAGAGAGAAGAGAGTGAATAGACTGGAATGAACTAGAGGTGAAAATGCCATTTAAAAAAGAGAATTAATTGATGATTTTTGGTAGATCATTGAAAATTAAATAAAGATTTTTGTTTTAATATCTATAACTATTACCCTTTTTGTATAACATATTTTGACAAAAATTATCTTTATATGTATACTTTTTCAATAAAATTTTTGTACAATAGTTTCATAAAAAAAGAAACTTTGTACAACAACACTTTAAGCTTTACAAAAAAGAAAAGAAAAAAGCTCTCAGACCCGATTATCGAGAATTCAAATATGAGGTTTGTCTTCGATGCTGGTGAAGCTAAAGCTTGTCGGCGTTGTCTATTTCCGGCGTCTCTTCTTCATTTTATCTCTCCCTTTTTCGTCTTATCTTCTCCACCCCTGTTTGTTTGTTGTCTCCTCCTCTGTCAGGCATCTCCTTACTCTACTTCTTTCTCTCTCTCACGCTACAGAGGTGACAGAAATGGTGAAGCACAGTCGAAGTAGCTTGGTTTGTGCCATGGCTCTCCCATGTCAAAGATCCACGACCACCGATGTGGTATCTCTCTCCTCCAGCTCGGACCGAGATTGGTTGTGGGCTCCACGTCAACCACCCTGTTTCTTTGAAAGAAAATCGTTGTACGCTTCCAAGAGGAAGAAAGATGGACGCCGACTCTGTGGGGCAAGTGTATCTCTCCTCCTCTCCGGCTCTGGCCGTGAATTTCTCTGGAACTCAGCCTCTTTGCTATGGATTTGTAAGGTGTATTTGGGGTTGTGTGAAAGATTTAGATCTATGTCAATCCCATGTCTCTCTCAACACCTTTGGAAGTCCACCTCCGGAATCCTTTCTTAATGGAACTATCTCGAAGATTCCACTGGTTGTCCTTATGTCGGTGTAGTTCACTATGAGAATATATGCGTTGTTGGTAATTTATCTTCCTCCTTGGTGGAGGACCCCTTCTATTTTCGGGTTCCTGCTCCAGACCATCTTCGTTAGTTTTACTTGGTTGAAATCGTTGCCCCTGGCCAAACAGATCCAATCTGCTAGGGTACGAAGATTGGTGGGTTGGTTGGACCAGGTCCACAAGTGCGGTGAGGAGTACAGAGAATCCAACTCTTTATATATGACCCACCTCTTTTTCCGTTAACCCTTCACCTTCGACTCCGGTGGCTGATCTGGTTTATCACCGTTGATCATCTCCATCAGTATTACCTCATCCGCCATACTCAAATTCTGCTCCATCTAATCGGAATTTGGTTTGTCGACGTTTGAGCCGACGCCGCTCATCAATAATACATATCTACACATCGGAGAAACGATGTTCAAGGAGAGTGGTGGACTAATTGTGGGCTTAGGGTTTATTGGCCCAAAATATTTTTATAATGATATTAGGCTTGGTGGGCCAAAAGCCCAAAAACTTTTGTTTCTTTTCTCATTGAGAAACACTCCTACTTATACCAGACCCCAACGACAATAGCAGGACCAGCTTGGACATCCTCTGTTTATAAAATCGGGCGTGGTGGAGACAGATTCATGCCATAGATGCATGTGTGTAATTCTCGGCATGTACGGAGACTTTGTTCATCTTTCCTTAAATTTAGAAAAAGTGCTTGCATTACTCGGTTCTGCCATTGTGGAGATAGATTTTCATACTTTTCTTGTCGAAATTATGATTGTATTGGAGGTTCGAATGATCATTGGACACCAATCATTTTCCACATCAGATTGATTATACAGACAAGTATGGAGCTTACGAATTCATTCGATCTTTTTGGATCCTCTGATATTCTAGCGATAGCAAATCCTACGGTACCCAAGACAAGAAATCCCAATATTTTATCATCCACTTTTTCGGCCAACTCTTTCCTGAGTATAAATGCCGAGAAAATCTTCCTTCTATGCATTCAGATTACTCTATTATTGGAGATTAAACATAGAAGGCTCTTCTTTCTCCAGATATTTTTTTCTTCTGAAGTTCTTTTCCCTTATTCTAGAAGTCTATCTGACTCAGACGTGGCAATGGTGTTCGTTATATTTGGCAAGGAGCCATCAAACATCTTCCTACACCAATGCTGAAACAGATGACTATATGTTTTTATCGCTTTCAGTTATTGTATCTTTAATTCTCCATGTGTATTGTCTTACCTATAAATCAGTACCATGTTATGTACTTTTCATCCTTGTAAGACTGGCGGATCTCGTTTGTTTTTCCATAAAAAAAATTCTTTTACCGTTTACTTAACTAAAAAGATTCCATCGGGAAAAAACAAAAATACAACAGCACTTTAAGAAAAGTTATGAGGAGGGGAACGTAGGCAAATATGAAGCATGCACGTGGGCCCCGGAATCTAAAGAGCAAGATAGCTTTGACCACATAAAGGGGTGATAGGTGTACACGCCCCTTCTGTTTTTCCTCTTTATAAAATTTTACAGAAATCTTACTTTTTAGTCTTTTAAACATTTAAGCCGTAACGTTCAGGTGACCAAAAACTAACGCCACGAAGCTTTTTTTTTTTTTTTTGGTGAAAAAACGCCATCAAGTGTTTTTTCTTAATTTCTTTTGGTAATCTAAATGCCATCAAGTTCAAACTGAAAACATTCTTACAAGCTACAACAATTATAATATCTTTCAGAATATTGAATTATCTTGTTACGCCCAATAGTAAGTTATTTATCATTGTCTATTTAAAATTTACTAATATCTCTTTCATGTAAAAAAAGAAAATTTAAAATTACACTTTTTGTAAGTATTATAAAATGTTAGTTTTTTTTGTCATTATTGAAACTAGATGAGTATCCGCGCCATGCGCGGAATTTGTTTCTCATCTTGTTTATAATCAATTTTTCAAATATTTATTTTTTGATATGATTTTTTGTGGAGACATGAACTTTCAAAGTTCAGGCTTATATATGCTCATTATTCTCTTTCTATAGCATATTCCTTAGTCATTATCAATATCCCATGTTCCATCATTTAAGATTATCATCCGCTCATATTTAAATCTTTTTTATTATTTGAATAACTTATTTAACTTTTCCGTAACAAAACTATACTTAAAACTGATGTTTAATTATCCAAAAAAATTTCGAAGAAAATTTTATTTAAAATTAGTTTAAAAACATTGGCCAATTTGTCAATTTATTTTATTCAGTTTTATTTCATCATGATTATCCTAGGAAAAAGGTTTATTAGCAGCAAAAAAAATTTTAAAAAGTAGATACACATCAATTTAGTTCAAATATGATAGTTTAATTCGACTATTATATTCTATAATTATAATTCTCCTGTTTAGGAAAATTGGCAAAACCATAAAATTATATCTTTATAGATTATTATCACTATCTTATCATATATTTAAAAAACTAAATTTTATAATTAATAGGCTGGTTAAAGCTAATATAACTTAAACTCAATTTAGTGTTTTCTTTTTTTGTTAGATTTTTATGATTTCTTTTAAGAGCACAAAATATAAAATTTAAAATTTAATAAGAATGACTTATTCATATTTTTTATTCTAAATCTGAAATTTTAATAAAAAGAAAATGATTTTTTGTATTCTCTGAATAAATATTAATTTAATAGATTATACGTTTAATACAACTCTGACAAAAAACGTTTAATACAATTAATTTCAATAGTTTAAAATCACATAGTGACACTTGTTATCTCCACGTCAATCGAAATTGATGACGTGGTGCATTGTTGGAGAGAGATGATCAACTATTATATTATAGATTTATACGTTCGTTTACAATAAACGACAAAATTACGTCTTTAAAAACGGGTAAAATGTTGAAAGTATGTGAGATGTACAATTAAACATGACCTAGTTTTATATTTAAATATTTTTTTACAAATAAAGCTAAAAAATTTTAGGAAGTATAATAAAATGCTAATTTTTATTACCTTTTCAGTTTCGTAAAAAAAGTATCATTTTAACGTTTTTCACTAGATTAAAGAAACTATTAAAAAATCTTATTTGTATTTCATTAATATTTAAAAAAAATCTCTCTCAAAGTAATACATTAAAGTAATGAGATTAAAACTAAAATTTTGCTTATAAATTAGCATTTGAGAGTGTAAATTGACATTTTTTATGAAGCAAAACTAAAATGACATGTAAAGAGTCTAATTTCCGTTACACTTGGATAGATGTTGCATGTGACATTGTGATCCATCGCTTCCGATAGCAAAATTCTTGAAATATAAGGAGTCCCATTATTTCATTATATAGTGCGTATATTTTTGACGTTTGTTCAACAATAATTGCATGTTTCGCTAGTAGTAATAAAAAAGTTGAGACAACCCAACACAAACATTCTTTTATGATTCCTATTCTTTACATGTAAAACGTGGCAGCAAATAAGATGGATTTTGACTACTTACTTTGAAAATACGAGAATGCGCATTAAGAGTTGACAATGAAGATGGAGTGGACAAAAACAATGGTGAAAGTGTACAAGAACAATATCAAACTTTTAAGTGACAATTTTTTTTGTAAGTGACAAAAAAAAAACAATACTAAATTTTTAATTTTGATATCGTATGCTCAGCGTTGTTTCGTTTTTCAACCCCAATCTCAATTAAACCTTTGTAATATTTTTTTATCTACAAATTTAACATTTTAACCAAAAAATATATTTGATTTGAAGAACATAAGTGTGAAAAGGTTGGATGGTAATCAAAAGATCGAGGTGTCTGAATCATGTTCGCACCTATTGAGTTGCACGTTTGTTAGGGGTAGGGTTGACACCCCTCCAAATAGCCAGACCCACTTTAAAAGATTTGTACTATTTTTTCTACAGAAATCGGTCTGCTTCAAAATTTGGGGTGGATCTGGACCGATCTCTAGACCCTAGACCCTTCACGATGGCCCAACACCAACAGGAAGTTCCGACAATTTGATGTCATTGTACTGAGTCGCATTAATGAAGAATGAACAGTACAACTGGAGGCAAATATGGCACGCGAGCCAAATGTACGAGGTACTAAAGTCATGTCCTGACACACGTTGATTAAAGCCGAAGAAGCAGTCGAACGCCTCGATAAATAGTATGAGTCATTTGACAACCGACAATACAGATGAACAATCTGACGACATAGCGGGAATCTCGCCGACCCGAGCCATGCCGAAGAGTTGACCTCGAAGGCCGAAAGCGACGTCGACGTAGAAGGATCCAGAAAGAAAGTTGCGCTATAAATAGAGGAGGACACTTAGCATTAAGGAACATTGAATTCTTCGTAGAGAAAACTCTAGAGAAAAGTTAGAGCATTCATTCTTGTAATTACTGACCCTGAAAACACTTGTAATCTTCCCGACTTTTGTACTCATTCAGAGACTATTCTCTCACCTCGAAATAAAGAACCTTTCACACATTGTCGATCTGCTTTCACTTAACGAGATTCTTCGGCTCACGTGTCACTTCGCGATTCGTCCACGTCGCCTCGAAGATTCTCACCTTGAACAACATTATTCATATCTAATACTTTCTGCGTTTTTTTTACTTGATGTTTTACCTTGTGACACACAAATTAAGGATTTACTAAGTTTTTTTTTTTTAGTTTACTTATTTTTCCATAAAAATAACATAAACTACAACTAATTCAACCAATAAAAAATCAAACTGCATAATATTAATAGTCAAAAACACCAAATAACATTAAACTTTTGCATAAAAAATATGAAAATATCGTCTAATATGGAACAAAAAATTTCTCCATCAACTATTGAAAAATGAAAAGAGCAGTAACTTGATTAACGAACTAGTAAAGAGAATAGAATGCAAATGGAAAGTCATTTTTTTGAAGTATTGTTAACTACTACCCAATTATCGAAGTCAGTAGACTTATTACTTATTAGTACTAGATCTTAGCACAATGCCCCCTGTTGGTTCGAATTCTTCAACTTGTCATATTTATTTCATATAAAAATAACATTCTTTCCATTTCAAAATGATATTAGAATTTGATCCACACGACTATACAAGTATTTTATAAATTTTTATGCATTTATTTTGTGATTGATCATGCTTTTTTAATTATACGTCAGTTGCTTGTATCGGTTTTGAATATCAAAACAATCAAATTAATAAATAATATAACACTACAAAAAAAGCCCATTTGCGAGGAACGTTTTACTCGCAAGTTCCTCGCAAATCCTGATTTGCGAGGAATTTGCGAGTAAAATCATCCGGTAGCTATACGTTATTCGCAGATTACTCGCAAATTTGCGAGGACCAGATAGCCTAGCTAGTTCCTAGCAAATTTGTGAGTATACTGCGAGCGAATTTTTGCGAGTGAGGTGCGATAACCAAACACTAGCAAAATTTTGCTAGGAAATTACGAGAGGCAAAATTTTTTTCTAGGAATTTATGAGAAACCGATCGCAATTTCATAGCAAAGTTTTGCTGGGAATTTGCGAGAGTTTCACTCGAAAATTCCTCGCAAATCCTTATTTAAAAAAAATGAAAAAAATATATTTTTTATATTTAAAACAAATAAATATGAATATAATTTTTAAATCAAAAATGGGAAACTTTTAAAAATAAATTATAATATTTTTTAATGTTTATGAAACCAAAATGAAATAAAATTTATTTAAATTTATAAAATTTTATCAATTTATAATGTAAATTTAAATCGTTTTTAGTAAATTTTAATAATTTTAGAAAAATTTATAATCGTTTTTAATAAATTTTTATAATTTTATTACTAATCCTGTTGGGTGTTGGAGAGTGTTGGAGATAGGATGTAGTGAGAGAGAGAGTAGTTTGTAGTGAGAGAGTGGTTTGGTGTAAAATGAGAAGAAAGAAGGGTGTTATATATATATATA